>CM034349.1:99083057-99103850 GCA_019925275.1 Mytilus edulis | reverse complement strand
TGTAGACAGTTTGATGAGTATATGAATTATATTGTATCACATCATTTCTTAGGTAAAGTTAGATGTGATGTTGTGTTTTGTTGATTCCTGCTCTTTATGCTTCAGCCAGTGTGGTTAAGCTTTGCATTAGGCTCATTGAAATTTTAACCCTTTACCTTCTCCCTATTTGAATAAATTCTTGTTCTTTAATGAAACAAAAGACATTGATCCTGTTTTTTCTTATTTTCCTAATTCAGCATATTATTATACCCCCGCTTTAAAAAAGGGGGGTATACTGTTTTACCTCTGTCTGTCCGTCCGTCCGTCAGTCCGTCAGTCCGTCTGTCCGTCAGTCAGTCCGTCCCATGAAACTTTCGTCACATTTTTCTCAGGAACTACACATCCACCCTTTCTGTAATTTGGTATCAACATTTATATATGTCAGCCATACCGTGTGATTTGTTTTCAGATTCATCACTTGACAACTTCCTGTTTACCGAACACTTGTATGATTTTACACATGATAGCCAAGTTGAAAATTTTCGTCACATTTTTCTCAGGAACTACAATACAAGGATTTCTGAAATTTGGTTTCAGGATTTAAATAAGTCAGCTATACCGTGTGATGCGTTTTCAGATTCATCACTCGACAACTTCCTGTTTACCGAACACTTGTATGATTTTACACATGATAGCCAAGTTGAAAATTTTCGTCACATTTTTCTCAGGAACTACAATACAAGGATTTCTGAAATTTGGTTTCAGGATTTATATAAGTCAACTATACCGTGTGATGCGTTTTCAGATTCATCACTCGACAACTTCCTGTTTACCGAACACTTGAATATTTTTACACTATTAATATTATCCACTTGCGGCGGGGTATCATCAGTGAGCAGTAGCTCGCAGTTTCACTTGTTTTTTTCCTAGTTCACAAAACCTATATATTATGCCTCAACACTGGTAAAGTTTTATATTTTTATGCCCCACCTACGATAGTAGAGGGGCATTATGTTTTCTGGTCTGTGCATCCGTTCGTTCGTTCATTCGTCCATTTGTTCGTCCGTCTGTTCCGCTTCAGGTTGAAGTTTTTGGTCAAGGCAGTTTTTGATGAAGTTGAAGTCCAATCAACTTAAAACATAGTACACATGTTCCCTATGATATGATCTTTCTAATTTCAATGCCAAATTAGAGTTTTTAGTAACTTTTAACCCCAATTTCACAGTCCATTGAACATAGAAAATGATAGTGCGAGTTGGGCATCCGTGTACTGGGGACACATTCTTGTTTGGAAATATTTTGGGGCAAAATCCAGGAAGGGGATGTATATGCATCTAAAAAGATATACATACATATATGCGTAGCGGGTTATTTAACAGTGTGCACCACATTTTTTATGTTATTTCGAATAGACAGAAAAAATATTACAGTCATTTCTTATAATTTAATTCTAAATTCCATTTTAAACCGTAGAAAACCATGAAAAAACGTCGATGACGTCACGGTCACATGACTAAATTATGTCTATGGGCTGATAACAAAATAACGTCAGCCAATCAGAAGACGTGTTACATTCAAAATTAAATTATTGTAATTATTGTCCTTTATAGTAAATTTTTAACAATTTTCATAAAATTTGTAAATTTTTATTAACATTTTCCACTGAAACTACTGGGCCAAGTTCATTATAGATAGAAATAATTGTAAGCAGCAAGACTGTTTAGTAAAGTAAGATGTACAAACACATCACCATCACCAAAACACAATTTTGTCATGAATCCATCTGCTTCCTTTGTTTAATATTCACATAGACCAAGGTGAGCGACACAGGCTCTTTAGAGCCTCTAGTTGTTTCTGTCTGACAATCGGTAAGACAGTATTGTAGGTTGTGTCTGACCAAACAGATTTTTGTCTGTCCATAAACAAAAATCTATTAATTAAGCTTATGTTGTTTATATTCATTCTTAAATTTTCTCCCTGGTCTGTGCTCCTCATATCTGCACTTTTTGTCATAATTGCTTCTTTTGTCAGTCACTTTACTTTCAAAGGCTAACACTGGTAGCCCCTTGAACAAACTTCAGAGTTAACATTTTACCTAGAAGTTATAATTTCTTTCAATCTGTGCACAGTCATATTTAAATGCATTCTAATGCAACAACGTTTGTAACATTCATTTTAATTGGATAAAGTCACTAACTTCCAAAATTGACAGTTGATGCTATGGAATGTATGCGCAAGCGCAGACGATATATGACAAATTTTGAATACATGTTTTAACGTTGTTTTCAGTCAGTTTCATTAGAATGGAGATAACAATATCGATTTTAAGCTCCAAGGTCATCAATTGGTGATTTGATGGTCGCAAATACCCGTTTAATATCTCTGCTAATGCTTCGCCAGTAAACTTTATTTGTGACCATCAAATCACCAATTGATGCTGAAATACAATACAGTTATCTCCTAAATATTGAGTCACAGAACGGAGACAATAAAAACACTTGACATATGCACCAGAATTGACAAATGATTTGACAGCATGCAACCATTTCATTGGTTAGGACCATAGCACCGACGACATTAAGTATAGAATGTGTGAAATAGTGTTGTAAACAATGTTGTGCAGTATACAGTTCCTGATTTTAATTGTGTGAAATAGTGTTGTAAACATTATTGTGCAGTATACAGTTCAGGATTTTAACTGTGTGAAATAGTGTTGTAAACATTATTGTGCAGTATACAATTCAGGATTTTGACTGTGTGAAATAGTGTTGTAAACAATATTGAGCAGTATACAGTTCAGTATTTAATATAAAAATAAAGGGAAGTTAATCTTAATAATTTCATATTTCAGCAAGTTACAGTTTTAAAGCATAAATTTGAATGGAAGGTACTTCATAAGTTTGTAATGGGGTAGATTTAGTTGTAGTAGAATACAGTTTAGAGGATAAATTTAGTTCTTTGCATATCATAACTTGTTTTGGCTGAATGCACAGTATATGCTTGCATCAACTCATTATCATCATAAATAAAAAATAGTAGTGGAAGTAAAAAGTTATACATTATTAAACTTTAGGTGTTGTAGAGGGTAGCACTGTCTGAAATAAATAAAGCACATAAAATCAAACAAAGTACTACATTTTGAAATAACCCGGAACATCTTAAGACTTTTTTTTAATACAAATGGGAGAGAACTTGAATTAAGTATATGTCTTAATCTTCAAAGAAGCCATCTAAAAGTCAAATATTATTCACTATAATTTACAGTATGAAATCAGTTAATTAGACATTTTCAAATTAACTTTGACAATAGTGAAATTTTCCATTTATGGCTTTCCTGTAAAACTATTCTTAAAGCTTACATTTTAGTATTCTTACCATTGAAGTGTCTTGTCTTTGTTGGTAATTTAACTTCCAACTTGTTATTTGTGTATAAATTTTTCCATATATATCTTCCCTGTAAAAATATTTTAAAGCTTACATTCTAGTATTCTGACCATTGAGGAGGTTGTCTTGTAGGTCATTTTAAATTCCATCTTGTTATTTGTGTATATGTCAAAGGAAATGCTTTATTGAATAACAGTATTTAAAAATTCCATTGTTTCAGAAAACTGATATTTTTCGATTGTAAGTCTTATAAGTTTGTATTAATTTTCTGGTATACATGGACAGCACTGGTTACAGTTACAGTTATTATATTTATGCATGAACATATTATGTTGGATTTTGGATAAGTGTTACAACTATATACTCATTTGCTCATATTCACCAGGCACTGGCACTTTTGATATTATCTCCCTTATTATGATTTTTTGAATTACATTTTTTCCCTTTTGCTGGAAACTAAGCAGAATGTTTTTGGGGTTATAGTTTTATATATCAATTGAAAGGTGGGAAATTGTCTAGATAAAAAAAAAACACACACTAAAATTGCATCTAGACATTTGAATGTTATAATGATGTTGACCAGTATTATTAAAGAGTTGAAAGTTTTTAAGAAAGATATTGTACTAAATACCATAACCTAAATGCACATGTTAGTTTTAAAAGTTTTTTTTTTTTAAAGCACATTTCACATCTAAATAAAATCTTTTCAGATCATAGGTAGCTCAAACTTGACAGTCTCCCATAAATTTTACTGAAATAAATGTAAAAAAAATCCTCAATTTGATGTTTTCGGGCAATTCAGGAATTGGTTATAACACAGAATTAATACTGAATGGAAAATCATGAAAAGAGTCAAGTTTGAGTTACTGGGTTTTTCGAGATTTGTACAAACACTAATAAATTTTCCTTTTTTCCTCACTAGGTTGGCGTTCCCCTCAAGGCTCCCTACCTGAATTAACTGATCTTTCTGATTACTATCACCCTCATCAACAACACCTTTCACGGATGCTCGGTTCATCACCACAGATAGGCCAATCACACTTCTATAACCCGCCACCACAAGATACAGTTTATAGGTAGAGCTAGTCACATCAATAATGTTGTGCCATATTAAATCATGACGCTTTTTTATACTGACAAATTTGCATTTGACTTTTTAAAAGCAAATATAAGTGAATAATAATTTTGTAGTAATGCTTGCATTATTCTTCATATTTTAATGCCTTTCATTAAGATACATCGTCATGCAACATTTTGTACTAAAATGATTTTCATTTAATTTAGCTGTGTTAATTTCATTTGTGATAATCACTATTTTTAAATACAATTATATATATTCCTTTCTTATGCTGCATTTTATAGTTTTTAATTTGGATTTGATTAAACTATAGCTTACTATTTTGTATAAGTACACTGTTTTAGATATAATAGTCTTGAATCTGTAAGAAACTTGGATTGAAGCCTTGAGAAAGCAGTTCTGAAATTTATTGATTTTTAATTTTTAAAGTATCATTTGATAATCATGCTTGCTCAAATTGAAATCTATGACGGAAAAAATATTTTGAAATATTTGAATATTTAGAAAAAGCATGACAGTTTATTTGCTATAAACTTAAATTCAAGCGACATGAAACCATGAAGAGTATTTGTGCACAACATTAAGGTCACATTTGACCAGATGTGTTTCTTAGCTTAACCTATTGACATTGTTAACTTGTGTTGGTGTGTGCCTGACTGTGAATTCTATGGTGGTGGGATCTGCAATTTGTACCGAGTGCTGTGCCTTTGTCATTTCTTCATCAGATAGTTTTTCATTATCCATCAATGGTAAGCATGTTTGTAGTATTATTATATTAATATAATACAGATGTTTATTTAAGGTATTCTGCAATACAGTTTAATTTCAGGCAACAATCAAGAACTTTTTTTTAGAAAGCATGATTCTTGAAACTTTCAGAACTAACAATTCTATAATTAGTTTGTCTTTTATTGAATGAGTATTTTTCTTGGCTGCAAAAATGTAAATGTGTTGTTGATATTTCATAGGTAGCATGGTACTAACTAAACAGTTATATCTTATTTTTCACAAGAACTACAACAAAATTCAACAAATGCAGCTTGCAAAATAATAGATAAGCAAAAGAACTATCTTTTCAACATGCAAACAAATTTTAAGCAGGCATTCACTGCAGTCTAAGACTGAAATAAAATGCTAGCCCTAAGCCTATGGCTTGTAATTATAAAAATTGGTTTGGGCTAGTGAAAGTTCATAAAAAGTTGTTTAGACCTGTAAAAGTATGTTCTTGAAATGAGCTTAAGGGCTAGTAGGTATAAAATATTTTTGCATCAAATATGACACTGTGCGATTTTTTTAAAGAAACCATTAAAGCTTTTTAAGGTTGAGAAAAATATTCTAGTTTTTGAAAAAATAGTGAAATATGGCTTAATTAATTTACAGAAAAAGCAAAGCACCAAATAATTGGAAAAAAAACAGAAGAAAGGTCAAGCTTTTGAATTATTAGTTTGATGATATAGCTCCTAACATTTTAACATATTTGTACATTATTAGCATTCAAATGTAAACAAAATAAGAAGACATGGTATAATTTTCAAACTGTTTAATAGGTTTGAGCATTTCTGAAGAAGAAAAATCCAGAAAAGTGATAAGAAGTGCAAAACTTGTCAAAGTGTTCATTTTTGTTTTCTAAATACCAGTGAGACTGTTAAAAGATAAAAAATAGTCTCTGGTTAATATTTTTTTAACTATCAACATCATTATACATTTCAGAAATATTTTATTCTCTTTGCTGACTGAATTTCAAGCACATCGCCAGAATTATTGTGAAACACAGTCAGATCAATCTTACCTTATATACTTTCAGCACTCCCCCCTGTAGTCCTCGTGCCAATAGCCCTATAAAGATTCTACACTTGGACTGCATCATTGAGACGGAAGATACAGCACTCTGTTCCAGAGCAGAAACTCCTACTCTACAAGATGTGCCAATATAAAAATACCTCATCAATTCATTATGATGATCATTAATCTCTAATATTATCATCAATTTGTTACCTGTTTTATTGTGGTATTTCTTCTTCTTCATTAAAACAAATTAAAAAAATTATGATTATCATCTATATATTCAAGCACTAAATTTATCAAGTTTATGGATTTTTTTTATTTACATTATTTATATTTTTGTCAATAAGTGTGACTGTCCACATTGTGATATTGAATAGTGTTTTATTAAATTTCAGTATCTTTTTATAATCCATACTGAGGATCTTTATTTATGTTTTCTTTAATTGTTAAGTCCATTTTCTTTTTTAAAAATTGGACCATTGTTCTCTGTTCTTTATGTTTTAATGCCCCCTTAGTGAAGATTCTCTGAATTTGTTTGGCTCACTTCTTTAGCCCTTTTTTCTGTATTCTGTTAATCGCAACAAGACCTCATTGCTTTGAAAATTTAAAGTGGAATGATACATTCTTTTTGAATGTTTTTATATATTTTATACATTAAAACATGACAAATTTCATAATGAAGAATAGATGTCATACAATTTTTGCAAATAATAATTTGATGCTTTTATGATTGGAAACAATTGTACTAAATTTTGGTAGTTTATATATTGCTGCATGTGTGTCTTTCAGAGCATTTGTTCATTGCATTATAAATGAGTTATTAATTTATTTGATGACACTTTTCAAAAGATGTTTAGTAAGGCTGTTGCTAATATAGTTTCTTGAAGCAGATGCATTACTTAATGTTTGTCTTTTTATGTGTGTGTGTATTTATTGTTGATTAATTGCTCGCTCAGATATCATGACCTTGTATATCCTAGAATGATATATAAATACATTGTTAGTGTGTATAGATAAACATATATAAACATGTTATTGTTACTATTATATGAATAGGTGGTGTGTCAAAGATATTTTATACTAGACATTTTTTATACAATGATTCATTCCGTCCACAATTATAAGATGCCAAATATTATGTTTAATGAATTAAATTTTTTTTTTTTTATTTTTGTTAAATATTGTATTGTCTTTTTATGAACTCTTCCTCAATAAAGAACATTAGATGATAAATTGTAGTGATTACTTGTTCAAGGCGTAATTTTGTATGGCAAATGTTGAAGTTCCTTATATTTGATGATAAGGAATATTCAGTTTGTTTTGTTTAAGAATCATTACTTTCATGCTGTATATTATATCCTTAAGCTATGAGGGCGGCTTTATTGAATCACACATTTATCCACTACATTGAAAATAGTTTTATAATTAATGCATCCCAAAACTACAATTTGAACAGACATTTTCTGGACTCCCTAAATGAAGTTGAATTGGTATTATTGGCCATATTTTATATCTTACACTGATTCTTCCTACAAAAATCTATTTTAAATAAAATCCACCTCACAGTTTAACAATTAAATAGTAGTTTTCTATAATGTTTCTAATGAAAGATATTGCTTTCATTTCCCTTGATTTCCATTGCTGAGGAGTTTTATAACCGAAAGATTTGTTGAACCAGATCTTGCTTATGTTTATGTGATAGTAAGTTTTATTATATTTTATAGATACACTGAGTAGTCTTATTTTTTACATCGTTGATATGGTTGCATGACATTTATGGGATCAAACAAATAAATTTATAGAAACTTTTTTGTTAATTTGTTAAATTTTGAGATTTCCAATAATTGTTCAGGAGCCAAATTAAATTCGGTGACTAAGTAAGTAAAACATATAGATACAGTCTGAACATCAGGTTGATTTTAAACCATTTTCTTGAGACTGAACTAATAAAATCACTGTTCCAACTGAGTAGGGGTGTAATTTTCTACATCTGTATGTCTGTCTAATATTTCTGTTACATTTCTATCAGCAATTACAAAGTAGAGTTTGTGATATATATGGTATACAATGCATATCAGTAAGCTACACATTGTTACATATTTTCACATTCATTCCTGTTTTCTGCATTCATATACATAAACTCATCTTAGATACCAGGACTAAATTTAGTATTTACACCAGACACACGTTTCGTCTACAAAAGACTCACCAGTGACGCTCAAATCCAAAAAAGTTGAAAAGGCCAAATAATATATATGTTCCAGACCGTATGAGTATTTGGACCGTACGCGTACGGTCTGGACCATATGCGTACTTTTTCAAAATACGCATACGGTCGGACCGTACGCGTACGGTCTGACTAATATTAAGAAGTTGGTCAAGGTTATTAGATACAAATGTATATAACAGATCAACATGACTTATATCTCCAATTAATATAAAAAGTTCAACAGCATTTGACATAAAAAACTTAATATTTTAACTATTTAAAAAGATCACGCTTATTTAATCTGTTAATCTCCTGTATTTTGCAGGCCGGTGTCATATGGTATTTTGAACCCCCTAAAAAGTGAACCCGGGGTCAAAATACCATGCGGTAAAATGACCCCGGGGTCATTATACCGCATGGTATTTTGACCCCGGGGTCATTTTTCACATATGGTATTTTGAACCCCCCTGCGGTATATTGAACCCCCTGTTTTTGATAAATAGTATTGCAGATAATCTAATTTACAATTTATTGGCTATCATTTTTTTTAATTTGTGGTTTTAAGTAGGGGGTTCAATATACCGCAGGGGGGTCAAAATACCATGGCTAAGCAAAATTTTTAAAATATCTTTTCCAGCATGTTTAACACATACAAACCACTTATTGAAGTATTATAACTATGTTAAGGAGTTAGAATAGCTTGAATTTTTGAAATTCAAGGTCTATAGTAGGGGGTTCAATATACCGCAGGGGGGTCAAAATACCATGGCTAAGTAAAATTTTCAAAATATCTTTTCCAGTATATTAAATACATATAAACTACTTATTGGAGTAATAGAACTATGTTAAGGATTTAGAATAGCTTGAATTTTTGAAATTCAAGGTCTATAGTAGGGGGTTCAATATACCGCAGGGGGGTCAAAATACCATGGCTAAGTAAAATTTTCAAAATATCTTTTCCAGTATATTAAATACATACAAACTACTTATTGGAGTATTATAACTATGTTAAGGAGTTAGAATAGCTTGAATTTTTGAAATTCAAGGTCTATAGTAGGGGGTTCAATATACTGCAGGGGGGGGTCAAAATACCATGGCTAAGTAAAATTTTCAAAATATCTTTTCCTGTATATTAAATACATATAAACTACTTATTGGAGTAATAGAACTATGTTTAGGATTTCGAATATCTTGAATTTTTGAAATTCAAGGTCTATAGTAGGGGGTTCAATATACCGCAGGGGGGTCAAAATACCATGGCTAAGTAAAATTTTCAAAATATCTTTTCCAGTATATCAAATACATACAAACTACTTATTGGAGTATTGTAACTATGTTAAGGATTTAGAATAGCTTGAATTTTTGAAATAAAAGGTCTATAGTAGGGGGTTCAATATACCGCAGGGGGGTCAAAATACCATGGCTAAGTAAAATTTTCAAAATATCTTTTCCAGTATATTAAATACATATAAACTACTTATTGGAGTAATAGAACTATGTTAAGGATTTAGAATAGCTTGAATTTTTGAAATAAAAGGTCTATAGTAGGGGGTTCAATATACCGCAGGGGGGTCAAAATACCATGGCTAAGTAAAATTTTCAAAATATCTTTTCCAGTATATTAAATACATATAAACTACTTATTGGAGTAATAGAACTATGTTAAGGATTTAGAATAGCTTGAATTTTTGAAATTCAAGGTCTATAGTAGGGGGTTCATTATACCGCAGGGGGGTCAAAATACCATGGCTAAGTAAAATTTTCAAAATATCTTTTCCAGTATATTAAATACATACAAACTACTTACTGGAGTATTGTAACTATGTTTAGGATTTAGAATAGCTTGAATTTTTGAAATTCAAGGTCTATAATAAGGGGTTCAATATATCGCAGGGGGTTCAAAATACCATGGCTAAGTAAAATTTTCAAAATATCTTTCCAGTATATAAATACATACAAACTACTTATTGGAGTATTATAACTATGTTAAGGGTTAGAATAGCTTGAATTTTTGAAATTCAAGGTCTATAGTAGGGGGTTCAATATTGGACCGCAGGGGGGTCAAAATACCATGGCTAAGTAAAATTTCAAAATATCTATTACCAGTATATTAAATACATACAAACTACTTACTGGAGTATTATAACTATGTTAAGGAGTTAGAATAGCTTGAATTTTGAAATTCAAGGTCTATAGTAGGGGGTTCAATATTGGACCTGCAGGGGGGTCAAAATACCATGGCTAAGTAAAATTTGCAAAATATCTTTTCCAGTATATTAAATACATATAAACTACTTATTGGAGTATTATAACTATGTTAAGGAGTTAGAATAGCTTGAACTTTTGAAATTCAAGGTCTATAGTAGGGGGTTCAATATTACTCAGGGGGTTCAAAATACCATGGCTAAGTAAAATTTGCAAAATATCTTTCCAGTATATCAAATACATACAAACTACTTATTGGAGTATTAAACTATGTTAAGGAGTTAGAATAGCTTGAATTTTTGAAATTCAAGGTCTATAGTAGGGGTTCAATATATCTCAGGGGTCAAAATACCATGGCTTAAATTTTCAAAATATCTTTCCAGTATATTAAATACATACAAACTACTTATTGGATATTAACAATGTTACAAATACTTGAATTGTGATTTAAAATTAAGGTCTATTAGGTCATATACTAGGGGGGTCAAAATACATGGCAGTTAAATGTTCAAAAATCTTTTCTAGTTAAACATACAAATACTTATTGGAGATTATTACAATGTTAAGAGTTAGAGCTGAATTTAAAAAATTCAAGGTTATAGTAGGGTTTCAATATACCATCTGGGTCAAAATACCATGATATATAAATTTGAAAAATATTCTATTTATTGCAGTATTATTGATCTAATAGTTAACAGTTAGAATGCTTGAATTTAAAAAAATTTCAAGGTCTATAGTAGGGGTTTCAATATACCATAGGGGGTTCAAAATACCATGGCAAAGTATATGATTAAACTTGTTGAAAAGATATTTTGAAAATTTACTTTGCCATGGTATTTTGACCCCCTGCGGTATATTGAACCCTTTACTTAGCCTTTAATTTAAAAATTCTGCAATTCTAACTTTTATTAGTAGTTAGAATACACCAATGAAGTAGTTATGTTATTAAACTTGCTGGAAAAGATATTTTGAAAATTTTACTTTGCCATGGTATTTTGACCCCCCTGCGGTATATTGAACCCCTTACTCTAGACCTTAATTCAAAAAAATTCTGGCAATTTCTAACTCTTTTATGTAGTTAGAATACACCAAAGTAGTTTGTATGTATTAAACTTGCTGGAAAAGATATTTTGAAAATTTTACTTTGCCATGGTATTTTGACCCCCCTGCGGTATATTGAACCCCTCTCTAGCCTTTAATTTCAAAAATTCTGGCAATTCTAACTCTTTTATGTAGTTAGAATACACACAATAAGTAGTTTGTATGTATTAAACTTGCTGGAAAAGTTATTTTGAAAATTTTACTTTGCCATGGTATTTTGACCCCCTGCGTATATTGAACCCCTTACTTAGACCTTTAATTAAAAATTCTGGCAATTTCTAACTCTTTTATGTAGTTAGAATACACAAATAAGTAGTTTGTATGTATTAAACTTGCTGGAAAAGATATTTTGAAAATTTTACTTTGCCATGGTATTTTGACCCCCTGCGTATATTGAACCCCTTCTCTAGACCTTTAATTAAAAATTCTGGCAATTTCTAACTCTTTATGTAGTTAGAATACACAAATAAGTAGTTTGTATGTATTAAACTTGCTGGAAAAGATTATTTGAAAATTTTACTTTGCCATGGTATTTTGACCCCCCTGCGTATATTGAACCCCTTACTCTAGACCTAATTAACAAAAATTCTGGCAATTCTAACTCTTTTATGTAGTTAGAATACACCAATAAGTAGTTTGTTATGTATTAAACTTGTGGAAAAGATATTTTGAAAATTTTACTTTGCCATGGTATTTTGACCCCCTGCGGTATATTGAACCCCTTCTCTAGGCCTTAATTTCAGAAATTCTGGCAATTCTAACTCTTTTATGTAGTTAGAATACACCAATAAGTAGTTTGTATTGTATTAAACTTGATGGAAAAGATATTTTGAAAATTTTACTTTGCCATGGTATTTTGACCCCCTGCGGTATATTGAACCCCTTACTCTAGGCCTTTAATTTCAGAAATTCTGGCAATTTAACTCTTTTATGTAGTTAGAATACACCATAAGTAGTTTGTATTGTTTTAAATTGTGGAAAAGATATTTTGAAAATTTTACTTTGCCATGGTATTTTGACCCCCTGCGGTATATTGAACCCCTTTCTTAGACCTTTAATTAAAAATTCTGGCAATTTCTAACTCTTTTATGTAGTTAGAATACACCAAAGTAGATTTGTATTGTATTAAACTTGCTGGAAAAGATATTTTGAAATTTTACTTTGCCATGGTATTTTGACTCCCCTGCGTATATTGAACCCCTTACTTAGACCTTTAATTAAAAAATTCTGGCAATTTTAACTCTTTTATGTAGTTAGAATACACAAATAAGTAGTTTGTATGTATTAAACTTGATGGAAAAGATATTTTGAAAATTTTACTTTGCCATGGTATTTTGACTCCCCTGCCATGCCTGCGGTATATTGAAACCCTTACTCTAGGCCTTTAATTTCAGAAATTTCTGGCAATTCTAACTCTTTTATGTAGTAAGAACACAAATAAGTAGTTTGTATGTATTTAACTTGCTGGAAAAGATATTTTGAAAATTTTTCTTTGCCATGGTATTTTGACCCCCCTGCAGTATACTGAACCCCCTACTCTAGGCCTTTAATTTCCAAAAATCTGGCAATTCTAACTCTTTTATGTAGTTAGAATTCACCAATAAGTAGTTTGTATGTATTTAACTTGCTGGAAAAGATATTTTTAAAATTTTACTTTGCCCTGGTATTTTGGCCCCCTCCCCTTTTTTTACCATGGAAAATCAAAACTACCCTTATATATATATATATACATATGTTATAATTACAAATAATTAAAGCATTCAAGCTACATATGGTCTAGTTATAATGTGTCAATAAGTATTTTGAATGACATTGTTGGTAAAGACTTCAGAGCACCTATACCAAGCAAAGATATTTCTTTTAATTAAGCATGGAAAATGTACCTCCCCTTCTTGTATGAATGATATTTTAATCTATGATAAGCTTTAGAATAATGTAAAATGTTCTAATATTCATCTAGGATGAAAAAAACAGGGGGGTTCAATTTACCATGGGGGTTCAATTTTCCATACAGGGGGGGTTCAATTTACCATAGCGGTATTTTGACCCCGGGGTCAATTTACCATGGGGTTCAAAATACCATATGACACCGGTAATTCATTAATTGCAGCTCAGTATGCTCATTGAAATTGAAGTTTTCGGAAGTAAACATAATGTGCGAGGACAATTGTTTTAGAATATTTATGAACTTTACAAAAGAAATGCATACGCAAAGGAACATGCATTAACAAAACATGTAAATGTAAAAAATATGACGTTCTTATTAGAAGCAAGTGTCACCTTCGGCCAGAGTAACAAAATATAATTCACGGATATACAATTAAGCAAATATTTAATTTCAATTGTTCGCTTATTCACTTTATCATCGGCCATCTATTTTGTAATAATAACGACTAAAAATAAAGATTTTGATAAATGTTTGTTTAAATTTAACCCATATGATCCCAAAACGTATGATCAGCTGGACCGTACGCGTATACTCGTACGGTCCGACCGTACGAGTATACGTATACGGTCCGGACCGTACGCGTACGGTCCAAATACTCGTATGGTCTGGAACATATATATATGTAATTTGCATTGCTTAATATAGAAGACGTTTCTTTACAACTTGCTTTACCTCAATTCAAAGGTACTTGATATTTGGTTCAAAGCTTCATATTTGTAAGCTAATTGGTTCGAGACATTATATTTGTTTGCAGCTGTGACACGATTTCAGATATGTCACTGATCTTCTTGCTTTCTTATGTCTAATCATTTGTTTAAATGGTTACATACACTAAACATGTATGTAAGAAATTATAATGCATTAAAATACAAATTATATTTTCTTGATATTTGATATCAGAAAGTAAAATAACATTATAAAAATACCAAAATTCAAAGGCTTATACATGTCAAATGAATGGAAAACAACTGTCATATACCTGACTTGGTACAAGTATTGCCTTATGTAGAAAATGGTGGATTAATCAAACAACTAACATTTACTACTATTCACATTGGCTAACACATGTATTTCATTTCATTCACAAGCATTGAGGAATAAAAGTTTACACAAAAAAAAACTGGTTCAATCTGATATTCTGTAAGTATAAGTAGTAACTGTACCTCTAGTTATTTATACTCATTGCTTGTAACCAGAGACATATATACACAGCTCTGTTGTAACTAATAAGGGACAAGTCACATCAAGTTTAGTCATAATTTGGGAACCAATTTGTAGGTATGATGAGTGGTCAACTGTTTTACATATGTTCCAAAACAGTTAACTAAATCATGGAATATTGTATCAACTGATAGATTTATAATTTATATGCAGTGCTTAAACGTCACTGCAAAGAAAATGTAACGGTTAATATGGACAGAGACATATATACACGTATATATGTCTCTGATATGGATATTCAAAATTTTTTTTTTTGTTGTAAAGTTAGTTGCCAACAAATCTTCATTGTCAACTTGTATGTGCAAGTTAGAAGCAGACCTTATATTTTTCTGATGTTTTATTTATTTCAAATTCAATGGGGTTAATAGGATCATTGCCAAACTCTGACTATTTCAGTAAAGGGCATCATCTATATTAGTATATCAGAAGGACCTGTTTTTTTCATTTTCTTCGAAAGCTTTGATACGAAGGTGCCTCTTTAAGAAATGAGAAAGTTGACAAATAAACTCATCCCAGATACCAGCATAAGAATTGTTTATGCCAGAACAGGACTGATTCAATTTCACTTACAACTACATTAATGGAGACATATTTTTTTATCATTGTTTGAAAATACGAAGGAACATGTAAAGGACCTATGGTTGTTCTGAATTTCGTTTTTGTAAATAATGCAGGAGTATATGTTGAGTTTCAAAATGAAATTTTCAATATATAATTCCGATATCAAGCAGTTTATGTAATTTTATTCATGTTCCTCATGCATGGCTCGGATTACTAAACCGAATTTAGCCTGACACTTTTTGGTCCCTTTAATAGTTCTATTAGCTCTTCATCGTTTAATTTAAGTTTTTCGGATTTCAAATGGTCTGGCCTTGAGCATCACTGAGGGGAGATTGATTTTTGAAATTCGCATCTTGTACATGAAAAGTGGTACCATTATCGTTATAACTACCACTGGGTCGATACCTCTGCTGGGAGACTGTTTGTCCAAGACTGTATCACCAGCCAAAAAGTCATTACTTTCGTACTGGCATCAATATTGTATATTGTTTTATTGAAATTGCTGTTGATAAAATTTTGAAAAGCAATTTCAATCCAGTAGTATATATGTTACCCTTTTGATCCCTTTTAGTTTTAATATAGCTCTCCATTGTTTGTATTAAGTTTTGAACTTCAACTATTATGGCCTCAATGAAGAGACAAAATTATAAAAATGTGCATCTGGTGCAGTTAGATTGGTATATATTGTTATGGTAATGACACAATGGAATATTACGTATTTGTCATGTAGTCGGACATCAACATTAAGGTCTTATTAGATATATGCAGCATATATGTTCAAAGAAACATGCAGTTTGGTTTTTTTTAATTTTAATGAGTATAACAATTTAATTGCCTTAACCTATATTTCTCTCTTATCATGAGGATAATTAAGTCTTTCCATTTTTCTGTTAAGGCAAACCATTTCCTTTGTAAGAGTTATCTTCCTATTCATTGTTTATCATGTGTGTGCATCTCCTTCCTAACAAAAAAGGATAGAGACAAAATTCCTTTTACAAATTGTTCGTTACATCCTCAGGAATTTTTGGCTAATTTGGATCGAAGCGATTCAATGATATTTTATAGGAGTTATCTACCCCTACACATTAAATTTCCGGTATGTGTTTTCAACTCATCAACCGTTAACCGTATGAGACTGGGATATTTTTATTTGAGACACCTATGTCCTAACTTAGATAATGAGGTCAAGGTCCAAGGTCAAGTTCTCAATTGTGACTTTTGCTTGTTTTTGCATTTTCTCAGACACTTTGAAAGATACATATAAAAGAACAAGTGCAAAATGTCTGCTTTATTGTAATGAAGATATGCTACATTTAGTCTTATACAATTTAATGGCATCTTATAGGAGTTAGTGCCCCTGAAATGTCTTGATATGAGGTTATTTGAATATAACTTCAACTAACTTCATTATAAAGCCATTTGACCTTGTACAAAGGTTAGGTGACATATGACCTGGAAAAATGACAACCGGAAGTGACCTTGAGAAAACCGGAAGTAGTCTTTTTTGCAATTTTTTCATAGAAAAGTACTCAGAATCCATATATTTTGTCATATAGATACATAAACTGATTACTGAAGACTAAAAATGACTTCAAACCAACCGGAAGTGGCCAATTATCTCCCATTCTACATACCAAAGTATATAGAAACTATATATTTTTTGGAATCAGTGTGAAAGAAGCTATCATGGTCACAGACCACAATTAAATTCTCTATTAGTTCTTTATAACGTTTTGTTGAATTTAAAAAAATGCACCTAATCTTTTTGTTAAATTTTTTGTGTGTGTAAAGTACAGTTCCAGTCCAAAAATATATTCAACATTCAGAAAGATTGCACTGCTGTATTTTACAAATTTAGCCAATACACATCCATACCCCTATGGAAAAGTCAAGAGATGTTCCGAAAACTGTAAATATCACCTTTTTGCACCTGGCCTAATCACTCTTTCCATATTAAAATCAGTTAAAATAAAACATCTTTAAGTTTTTTTCAGCTCTCTTCTTTCATTTCCACCAAGAAAAACTAAGAAATGTATGAGAAAGGGAATGAAAAAAATAAAGAAAAAATACACTGTAATATAAAGGGAACCTATATTCGTGGACAACGAAAAGCGGGATCATTAATTGTGGTCTTGGGCCTCATATGAGACCGGAAGTGACATTCATTTCACCGGAAGTAGCATATTATCTCCCTTATATCACTCATTATACAATTAAACCATTATTTATCGCATCAGTATGAAGAAACTATCTTATCAAAATTTCTTTCATGTGGAAAGACTTTCAATTGTTCTCTGAACAATTGGTTTTTAATTATACTAGTGTTTGGTATGTGCGTACCTTGCAAGGTCCTCATGCTCGTCAGACAGTTTGCATTTGACTGTAACTGAGGTGTACATGTCACGCCTTTCAACCCTTCAATACACCAAATATACTAGACCTATTGCTTATAGTACCTGAGATATGGACTTGACCACAAAAACGTAACCCTGTTCCCTGGCCCATCTATAAAAGTGCTTCTAACACACTTGAATTATAAAATGACGTTCTTTAAATGTCAAATGTCGTGAGTACACACTCTTGGTAAATACGAATACATTGGTTGTCAGCCGTGATCGGAATCGTCATGTCGATGTCTTTTGGCAATTCCAATCCCTCTCCTACCACATTGTTTGCCTTTTCAAATGAACGAGTTATCCGTTGTCAAATGACGCCTTTGGACGATTGGCTCGAACTATGACGTAAAATAAAAAGGATATTGTACAAGAAAAACACGAATTGGAAGGTCATCAAAATATGAAAAGATAATCAAACGAAGTCAAGAATTTGTTGGATACCCATGCATTTTCTTATATTATAGTTGTGAATAGTTTGAGTATGTACGTGGTTTAATAAGGTTGTTTTTCGCCCTATCGTGTTTAACTAAGGAATAGAAAATATTTGCCGCCACTTAGAATGCAAAAAAAAAAATGCCGATCTTTTCTTATTAGAATGAACACAGGCACTTGTCTCAGAGTATTTGAGACAAGTGCCTGTGAGAATTAATAAAATATCCGGGCTTGAATTTGTACTGATTTTCCCATGAATTGGATCTATATATCGACACTTAATTCCTCACTAACACTCTTAGTAAACTATTAAGCATAAATAGTCACCCCATGGTAAAAAAAAGTATAAATTTAAGCATCCATGAATTATTTCTTAATTTAAAAGTTTTCAAAAACATAGACAGTAGATGCCTCAACGGAGAATAAAACATGCATTATACGAGTTTGAATGTCCCTCAGGTATATTTCACCCCCCCCCCCCCTTTCGACAGTGTTGTTCCTTTGTTAAACGTGCCAACGTTTAGTTTATTTTAATAAACACATCATATACTCCATGATTAACATTTTGTACGTTTTGATAACGTGTTATAGTAGTCTCAGGATTGACTACTCACCAAAAGGCGTTAGAATCGAGAAACTGAAACATAAAGTACGAAATTGAAGATTTATTATGAATTATGACCATATCAATGATCATAATTCAAGTCAACACAGAATTCTTACTACTAGGCTAGTGGTGCCCTATGAAGAAAATCTTCAGCAGCTGTGGCATCCACCAAGTCATTTGTTTATGGTTGTATTTCTCTTGAACTGAAGAATTTTCAACAGCTGTAGCTTCTAAATCATTCATTGTACGCGAGTCTTTATGAGATTCAATTTAAACTTTGAGGCCACAAATCCATAATATATTGCACATTAGATTTGGTTCGTAACAAACGATTATGTGTTCAGGAAATAAAAATATATTCTGGCATATTTTTGTTTTACTTTTGCTATACTCCGGAATTGTATACATAGTCAAATTACGGTACCTAAAATAATATATGGCTTTAGTAAGGCTAGTAAGATTAACCATATCAGACTGTTTTACATGGATCGTTGATTGAATACATGTCTCGGTTTTTTAGTTGCGGCATTCGAAGACTTAAATATACCAAACGATCAAACAGTGCTGTCAGAATTCATATTTGCATTAATTTTCGGCAATGATAAGTTAAGGTCTATCATCTCTTTTCAAGCGGATATTATAATGCGACGCTCGGTTTTTCTTTACTGATATTTGACCTTGCACGATAACAAACTACACATATTAAAATTGATTGTTGTCCAGATCTATGGATAGCCGGTATAAATACTATTGAAACAATAATTAAAAAAAAGATGAAAGCATGCTGCTCCCGTTGGTGTAGTTTAGTTTCAGGTCAGTTTATGTAGAACCACTCAGTAGCATTTAGTCAATGATATTTGGTAATGCAGTTGTTTCAGTATTTGTATGTGTCAAGTTATGAAGATTATTTTATCGTGTCCCATCATGGTATTTTGCTCTGTTTACATGTTTTACTTTGTGATTAGGTCGTGATATTTAGTTAACAGTTGCATAAATATTTGCACCCTCTTTTCCGTTAGAATTAACAGTTGACCCCGATAACGTCAGGGGGTTACTAATATAACATTTTATTGATACATCACTTTGTCATTCCAATAAGACGCTGATTATTTCGTATGTTTAGTTTTAGAAATGAATAGAAGAACCGCTGTTTCAATGTCCATAGTTCAGAAAACGATCATACTGTAGATGCTACATATTCATCTGAACATTCATGATGAAATAAAAAATGAATATAAAACAATAGTACAAAAAAACTTTTGTAATAAAAACAGGGAAGCTATTGAAACACGATTCTAAGAGGTGAAGGTGAATCTATTCTTCTGCAAATTATACGAACAACATAACGAGTTGGTTGAGCGTTATTGAATATCTGTTTTACAGATGACGATTGATACGTTCCAATCGTTGTTATCAGCTAGAATCCTAAAAACAACAAAATAATTCTTAAGTAATCTATGTTGTGTTTTGTGTACTATTGTTTATCGTTATGTGGTTTCTCGCATTTTGTTATGGCACTGTCAGCTTGTTTTTGACCCTGGGATCTTTTTCTCTTTTCAACGTTTAGTGTACTGCATTTTTATTTAATTTATTCTTAGATTATAGCGTTAATATATTATGCAAGAATCTGTGTTAAATACATTTAAAGCAGATGCTCGAAACTAATCCTCTTAAAACTTACATAACATATTTGATACAGCATGAAATAATAGAAAAATTATACAAAAACTTCATGTTCAAACTGCAAGCGATTACAAATGCATAACAAAACAGAACAAAAATGTAAATCCTATTTTAACTGAATGTTAGAAACGACACACGTTTAACGGATAAAACATTTGCTTATACATTTTTGTTATAAAAAGTAAATTGTGGTTGATGAAACTA
>CM034349.1:98990308-99082957 GCA_019925275.1 Mytilus edulis | reverse complement strand
CTCGCTTATATTGTGATATAATTTTAGTGTGTCGGTTAGTCACTACAACTTATTTATTTTAAATATTAGAATTGAGAATAAAACGGAAAATGTGTTAAAGGGACAACAACCCGACCAAAGATAAAAAAAACCCAGATCAAAACCACAAAATTTAATGGGTCTTCAACACACAGAGAAAATGCCGTACACGGAAGCGGTCTTCAACTGACCCATAAACAATAATGTATACTAGTTCAGCAAATGAACACCGCACTCAACTCTCAAACTTATAAATGAACCAAAAAAAAAATATATAACACAAGAGTAAGAAAGGTAATAAGTTCTTTTCTTGGGACAGGCACTTGTTTATTCTGTAAACTTGAAAAGTTTATTGTTTACTGAAATTCGTAGCGGTTATCGGTAAAAAATAATCTAAACCATTACTCGCGTTCACTCAAGATATAGTTTTTCACATTCCATTCATAAATCGCAAAAAGAAAAACCAATACTGACCTGCATTTTAAGTGATCGCACTGTAATAATCCTGACCTTCACATTTTCCAGAATGTTTTCCATTGTAATTCCGCCATCTTCGTTTCTATGAGGATCATTTGTTAACATATGACATTCGTCATTTACGCAGTTTCCTGAAATTTTCTTTTCATTGATGTGATAAGGTTTCCCGCGCTTTATGCACATTTTATGAAATTGAACTCCACGGAAACACTTCCGGTAAAAACAATGGCGGATTCCACCATTCAAAATCGTCTATGAAAATGTGAAGGTCAGGATTATTACAGTGCGATCACTTAAAATGTAGGTCAGTAGTGGTTTTTCTTTTTGCGATTTATGAATGGAATGTTAAAAACTATATCTCGAGTGAACGGGATTGATAGTTTAGATTATTTTTACCGATAACCGCTACGAATTTCAGCTGACGGCGACTATAGTATTGTGATTCTCAATCCGGTGCTCACACGAGAAAAAAATATATAGAAAACATACCTTCATTATGGATTTTGCAGACAGTTTACAATGAGAAATTGTATCACACATTTTGTTGTTTCAAAGAATTAATAGAAAATATAAATTTGGGAGAATTGTATAAGTGCATGAACAAAATCACACTTTCATGTGATGAATATGCGGGAGATACGATTTTATATAAGTCTGCTAAACAACTATTTGATAAAAGAATGATTTCTTTTCGTCATCTTTCGAATGCGATTTTATTGTGGAATGTCAAAAACTATTTAACATGTACTGTAATCGTATTCTGAACCCTGGACATTGGAACAGTGATTTCTCCAACCATACCTGAAAAAACAGACATCCAAGATGAGAAATTCATGCAGCATTGAAATCAATAGACAAGCATGTAACATAACAAATATATCGATGGAAACGTATTGTATTGGTTATAAAGTTATTGTAGTTCTAAAACACAATTGTATCTCTGCGTGCATTACATCTACATTATGATTGGAAAGCCCTTAATTATTTTTAAATGTATTTTGATAATAGATTAACGTTGAAAATGTTTGATTAAAATAAAATTGAATACTAGTACGTGATAATAAAAAGAAAAGACAAATACAAACAGAATTGTTTTCGTGGCGCATGTAATATAAGACATCGAACAGATCCAATTTCGCGATCAGGCCGAGTATATTTCATAAATCAGGATCACTATATGAAAAGTTAAGTACACAGTTTTATTACCACCTCAAAGTAAAGTATATACCCAAACTTACCATTTTCCAAAACCACCACAATTTTTAACCCTAACAGCACAATTTGCATCGTTTGATATGTCCGAGTTAGTGAATGCTGCAACGAGAAACAAATAACATATACATTCCTGGATCTGTACTGCTGGTGGTGGACTATCAATCCCCAATGGTATCATCAGCTCAGTAGTCAATACTTCAGTACTGACATGATTTACAACTAAGCTTTCTAAAAAAATCTCCAATTATAAATTATCAACTATCATTTAACTGAGGTTTAATCTACCGTAGGTGAAGTTGATCGTTGATGGATTCGAGTAATTGATTCGGCTTTCATTTTTAGGTTCTTTTGGTCATATATATTTTTTACTCATATGTCTTAAATGTTCAATTTTGTATACAGGGTTTAAATGCAAACAGCACTGTATGAATTTTATACGACAGGTGCGCTTCAACCCTTTCGATTCTTATACATCAACGCCTTCAAAATATTCGGCTTTGATAGTTCCTGGGTAAGGAAAATATAAAAAAAGCGCTTCGATTGCTTAAAAATAATATAGTGCTGTTTTCTTTATACCCGTTATATCAAATTGAAAATTTAAGAAATATATGCACATAGGTATAAAAAGATGTATCCAACTAACAATCTACAAAAGTGCTTTGCATATTATGACGTTAGTTACAACGAATTTGATATAGTTATTCATATATTAAAGTTCCGACCAAAATTCGATATACATTCAACAGATATGTGTTTACACAAGATATGATTAAGGCCGCAAATTATTCTTTTGTCATTTATTTCATATGGGAAAAATAATATAATAATGGGAGAGTTCACTGATGCTTTCCATAGATTATATAGCTAGCAGAAATCAAGGTGAACTTACAGGTGCAAGAGTCGGCACAGCCGTAGGTATTAACTCGCCAACACGTGGAGGAACTAGTGCCGCTTGGCCTTCCGCAAAAGTAGTTACTGTTCATCTGGAAAATACCATAATCTTTCGAACCATTAGAATTTGTACCTACTACGTCATATCTGTAGTTACTTTCGTGTTTAACTAAACACAGCCCTGAAAGGAATTATAAAATATATTTGTCAGTACAGCAGACCGCACCACTTATTAATACCTTAATATCTCCTTCGATAAACAGATATACCAACATCAACATCATCGACAAATACATTAGCCAAATTGTCTGCTGTTTGTTTGGTGTGAGCCAATGCTCCGTGTTAAAGACCGTACTTTGACCTGTAATGGTTTACTTTTATAAATTGGAGTGTTGTCTAATTGGCATTCATACCACATCTTCTTATATCTACTTGGTACATACACACAATGCAATTGGGTTGAGCCATTCCAATAACATACTGCCAGACAAATTGAATGTTTAAATATGTTTTAAAACAACATGTCCTACTAGAAACATGAGTGGTTCAAACTGAAAATATATTTTTTAGATTGCATATATTATTATTAATTTTGGAAAGATCCACTCTTAGTCATGATTTAACGTTTTTTGTTGTTGTATATGCTGCATTTTGTATTCTCGTTTTCATTGCAAATCTTTCCAAGAGTAAACAGTTTGAAATTCTATGGCGGCATATATATCAAAATCAGAAACTTTAATCAAACCAGTATCAAATTGTGTGCAAAATTGTAGTAAATAAGGAAGTATATCTTTTCATGGTGTGAAAATCGTTTTCAGGAAGAAACTGTACTGGTTCTGCTTTTTATGGAATGATCACAATATTATTCCAAAAGGTAATGCATTGTCATATGATCTGCAATTATGCATCAAAATATCGATATATATATCATTAACCTATAACCGACTAGGTTTATCCACCATTATTTACATAAGTAAATAACTATACCAAGTTATGAATATAGCAGTTGTTTTTCAATGTATTTGATTTATTCGAGCTTTTGATTTTGTTATTTGATAAGGGACTTTCCGTTTTGAATTATCCCTTCAGTCTTTTTTGTTTTGTTATTTTACTTCGGATTCCAAACAAGCGTGAACTTGCAGTGAATAAGCAAACATATTTTTGATATTGTGAAAATCGTTTTCGACAAGAAACTATTTTGCCTCTGTTTCAAAAAATAAATTATGGATTCAAAATTTTCAAAACCGATACATTGTAATACGATCTGCAAAGACTATTAACAGCTGATCATACTTACAGTCTCTTAGATCACTGTCTGGTACATTCTGATTGCGCAATGCTTGTACAACTTGGCACTTCGTTTTAGTAGCTCCATAGGAATACCCCACAAGTGCCAAGACAAGTAAGATTGGATACGAAAAATGCATCTTGAATTCACTGACCTCAGGCTACCAAAAAGGGCTATTGTAAAAAAAAAAAACGTAGTAAATGAATCCCAGATTCTTATTCGTTGCTACAAAAAAACTTTAAAAAATAATGTTCCTATTTTCCTTATTTTGCCAAAATGGTACTTAGAAAAAATCTAATTATATATTTTCAAAAAAGTTTGATGATACTCTAAAACGTTTTAATAGTTGTATAAAGGCATCATCATATAACCGAATCGTTTTTCCTAAGAACATAAAATTGGTAAACGAAATGTATTTGTATGCATTATTATAACATGATGGATGCAGTCAATTTGCAATTTTGTTTTTAATATTAAGCCATGATATATGTAATCAAATTGTACATTTGTCCTTATAATATTAAGCCATGATAGTTGCACATCTGAAATTAATGACACTCTTTATTTAGAATTTTTATCTAAAACGAGTTTTTATAATAAAAAAAATAATCTAAAAATTAAAACATTTAGCTTACCTTTAAGATTCTTTAAGTATAAAAGCAAATAATTCTTCCCGACTATATATAGTAAAATTATATCCGGCAGTAGATATCCATCAAAAATAAAAATAACAAAAATAACAAAGATACCGAGCACCAACCACGTACACAGCATCGCAGTTACAACTTTATTGTTGGAGGTCAAGGGAAAAGGTTTAAATAGATCGACAGATAGAGGTACTTAAAACAAATGTACGCAAAACACTTCATGTTCTATTTATATTAGTTTAAAAAAATAAAAACTGTCATAATTTATTTTCTGTAAATGCCTTTATAATTGCACCCAGTGTGGTGACCATTAATAATAAACCAAAACTTTTCACAGTTTGTTTCGCATTTCTCTCTGAGAGACTCAATGTCGCTTAGTCACCTTTGCTACTTTTTTAATTTTGATAACCATCTACATCCTGTTGATTCATTCAAATAGTAAATACAATAAATAAGCAAACAAAGTTTAAACGAAAAGAATGATCACGAGAATATTATAAAGCTTTATTTGTCATTTCAAATCGAGACATGCTTCAAGAACACATAGTTAAATTGTGTATGCATATGTAACGGTGTGTTATCACCCAGTTCATTTATAAGATTATAGTTTGGGGCAACTACTCTTACACGATGTATTTGGTTTACAGTTTGATTTAGAAGAAATGCCGACATAGCTAGATAATACAATTAAATATCTATTTATATGCACAATTTTTTATTAATAGTATTCTTATTTTCATTATTATCAAATACATCGAGTATCATAATAACTTAACTAATCTTGAATTATATTTTATTTTTTGGATTTTATTTTTGAAATTTACCATTTTCTACATTTGAAAATGCATGTACCAATTTAGGAATATGACGCTTGTTGTCCATTTGTTTGGTGTGTTTTATTATTTGATTTTGCCGTTTTAACATGTTTAAATTTTCCTCGGAGTTCAGTATTTTTTTTATTTTACTTTTTACCTGTGCCTTTTGTTCGTCTATCTAGTCGGGTGAAATACAATGCGTGGTTCGGCTGGGCTGTTTATGGACTGACCTAGGTTGTTTCAGGGGTTCGTTTTTATTCTGTAGTTAGTCACCACTTCGGTGTTGACATGCATATCAATTATATTTTTATAAATTTACTGTTTAAAATGTTATATTAGCTAAATACGAAGGTTTTTCTTATCCCAGGCAGATAACCGTAGCCGTACTTGGCACAACTTTTTTGAATAGCTTTCTTTACTATTTTGAACTGAGCGTCACTGATGAATGTTATGTAGACAAAAAACGTGACTGGGTATTAAATTATAAGCCTAGCTGGTACCTTTAGTATCTATTAGCATGTCGTATTGTTTTATTGTTACAGTATAGTTTATTTGTGCATTTCTCTGTCCTGTATATTCTTCCATTTATTTGTATTTTAGTCCTGTCATGTTATGTTGTCATTTTAGTGTTATATTTTACTTTGCAATAAAAGCATGACGTTTGGCTAGCCAAAAACCCCGGTTCAACCCAATATTTATTTTTCTTAAAATGTCCTGTACCAAGTTAGAAAAATGCCGTGTATTATTTTATAGTCCGTTTCTATGTGTGTTGCATTGTCGTTTGGTTTTTTGTTGCACTTTAGTGTTTCTGTTGTTTCGTTGTTTTCCTCTTATATTTGATGCGTTTCCCGGATTAGTTATTTCTCAATCGATTTATGACTTTCGAACTGCGATATACTACTATTGCCTTTATTTATTTCTATTTATTTTGGGAAATAGATGTATGTTAGTATTATTTATAGTTCCGTAATTCTTTCTCCCGAGACCGGCAATGTAATTTATTCTTGTCCGGGCAGTCTACCGCTGAGGATTTTTAATGTGCAGACGCTGATACTTTGGCTTGCAGATATGGAACCTTAGTTATACAACAAGTAGACTAGCTGCCCTTTATATTATATTAATTGTATGGAAACTTGTGTTCTGAAACCATATATAGAATATAAGAAGATGTGTTATGAGTGTTAATGACGCAACTCTCTATTAAAGTCACAATTTATAAAAGTAAAATATTATAGGTCAAATATATATGTTTTTTAAATAAACATCTTTTTTATATACGTAGTTACTTGTCCAATAACCCAGAACGTAGTTATACAACGGGAAGACAAGGAAGTCATAAGGAAAACGAACTCCCGTTACACATATGGTACGGACCTGAAAGCGTGGCTATAAGCCGTTTATAGATTTTTGACATTGAAATAATACACTGATTAATGTCCACTGTATAACGAAATTAGACAATAATAAGTGTTCATCCTTGAAATATAAGACTCAAACATTTAAATTTTGTCAGTGCAGTAACAACTCATTTGAAACCCCTTCCGTCACAAATAATTGGTAAACAGTTTGCTAGACCATGTTAAGCTTTAAATCTTTTAGTTTCTGTGCATACATCATTGTCTTGTCTGATCAACCGTCAGTTTTTTAGTTTAGATTTAAGACGGTTTCGTTTGTGTGATTCCCTCTGGGATTTGTATTTTTAGTTAGCTGATTCATCTACTGGCTGTGCGATTCTTTCATGTGTAACAATGTCACACTAAATCTAAAAGGAGAGAGTAAGAGAAAATGTTTAAAATAAAAAAAGAATAAAAAATGGAAAATCAAAATTACAATTTATAATTAAGGTGTGTATGGAATTTGTTTCTGGATGAACATTCATTATGAACTGTTTAGATTATTATTTCATGTAAAATGTATATTCCGAACGAAAAGAAGTTATAAATATTGATGAATGTGGTTGAACTTAACAGAGGATGTCGATTTTTTTTACCAATACTAAAGTACGATAAGTATTTGGTAGGGTACGAAATTAAGCCTCATAAAAGGTTATTCAAAGAATTCTCCAAATAGTAAAGTTTGTGTTCTGTTGGTGCTTTGAATCAAATGGCAATAATTATCAAAGGTACCAGGATTATAATTAATACGCCAGACGCGCGTTTCTTTTACATAAGACTCATCAGTGACGCTCAGATCAAAATTTGTATAAAGCCAAACAAGTAAAAATTTGAAGAGCATTGATGACCCAAAATTCCAAAAAGTTGTGCCAAATACGGCTAAGGGAATATATTCCTGGGAAAAGAAAATACTTAGTTTTTTCTAAAAATTCAAAGTTTTGTCACAGGAAATTTATAAAAATGACCATATAATTGGGATTTAATGGCAAATGGCAAATCACATGATATCTCACAAAGTCATCAGGTCTCCAATTGTAAAATTAATTCAAATCCATTCTAAATGGAAAACTAATGTCAACTATGGCACCTGCTTTATGAATGAAAATAAGGTCATATTAAAAATATAATATGATAAGGATTTCAAAAGAAACATTTCATAATGAATAAAGGTAACAGTAGTATATCGCTGTTCAAAAGTCATAATTCGATTGAGAGAAAACGAATCCGAGTTACAAATTAAAACCGAGGGAAACACACCAAGCGTAAGAGGAAAACAGAGGAACAACAGGAACACAGAGGTGCAACAAAAACAAACACTAAAATGCATAGAAACGAACAATTTGGCAGCAACTGCGATATTCAACAAAAACACTGCGCGTTTTGACCGACAATATATGTTTGAGATATATGAACATACAGTCGGATTTACAATTTGTACTAATTTTCCACCAATCTCGCTGACATTTTTTTGTACTCGTATGAAATATTAAGCAAGATGTGATTGGATTTTTTTAGAGTATGTGGTTTTTAGCGTGTTTTTTTTGCGTAAACATATATTCTGATCTTCCCAATAGTTTGATTCAGCGCCACTGAGTCTAATGTAGACGACACGCGTATCTGCTGTTCTAAATGATAAGCCTGGTATCTTTGATGATTTGTTTCGATTTTGTTCCATTATTCTATAGGATTTATTGATTGCATGTTGGAATACTGATGAGAAAAAACTGTGGTGAAACTGGGTTTCAGTGTTCAATTTATCAAACATAACATCATGCGGGTATATTATCACTTTAAATCTTTTAATTTTTTGCGATGTTGTTTTGTACGCAACTGTTACCTGCAAATCATTTGACATATAGTTTTAGAGTAAATTAGAAATGATTTGGCTTTATGAGCATCGAAAATAGAGACACTATCAAGAAATACACCGGACGTTTTGATTGACAATATCTGTTTGAGATGGTCAAATGATATTTCAACAGACAGTCGATTTTACATTATGTGTTAATTGTGCACCCTACTAGCTGACATTTTTTTGTACTCATATGAAATAAAATGCATATAGAGCCTTCTCAAAGACAAAAGTCTATCTTGCTTAGTACTTTCACCAAGTCGGAAAGATGAGAGTTGTTTTCTATTCATTTGATGTGTTTGAGTTTTTGATTGTGCTATTTGATAAAGGACTTTTTTTTTTAATTTTCTTGGAGTTCGTCATTTTTGTTATTTTACTTACCTTATTTAGATATACTTATTTAGTTTTTATTTTTCTATGTTGTTTCTTGAATTATTTGTCTGTTTGTCTGTTTGTCTTTTTCATTTTTAGCCATGGCGTTGTCAGTTTATTTTCGATTTATGAGTTTGACTGTTCCTCTGGTATCTTACGTCTCTCTTTTATAATGTACTTTCACACAATGAACACATTTAAGTGAGGGATTGCATCTCATACATCCAGTGAATTTTACCAAGAAACTAATAAAACCAGAAGGTCTACTTTATATCTTGATCATTTCTTCGATATTGACACAGAGGGACGAAAGTAAAATCACAATAATACTGAACTTCGAGGAAAGATAAAAAAAGAAAAGTCTCTAATCAAATGGCAAAACCAAAAGCTGAAACACATCAAATGAATGAATAACACCCTGTTACCTATGAAAACGTTATTATTGCAACTTCCCATTTTTCAAATTCCCATTTCTCAGTATTAACATCGTTTTGTGTAAACATATTTCATTTTATTCTAGACTATACGGACTTTACATTAACAGGGTGGTCTACTAACAAAAAACAACATCCTCAAACAAAGTTATCGAGTAACGAATGAAATCGACATTTTTGTGAATTTTTCGTTTTTTTTTTCAAATGATGATGTTCCTTTTACACCATCTTATGGTGTTTATATATCAAAATTCGTTCGTTTTGATCATGTCTGTAGTGATTTTGTGGATTTTAATTAGCGTAGCCTATGTTTTCATGGCTAATTATCAAATTATTGATGTTAATCATTTTTCAATTGTTTTTTTTTTTATAGTTTGTACTTATGTTGTATTGTTACACTAGTATCCCAGGTTAGGGGAAGGTTTTCGCGCCACTATACCAGTTTAAACCCCCGCCACATTCTATATGTGCTTGTCCCAAGTCAGGAGCCTGTAGTTCAGCGATTGACATTGGCTCTTGTCTGTCATATTTGTTTTTTTGTAAATTGTTCTTTTATAAATAAGGACGTTTGTTTTATAAATTGAATTGTTTCATATTTTTCATGTCGTAGCCTTAGATAGCCAACTATACGGTATGACGTACTTTCCAATAATGAGGATGTAAAAGTAAAGGTCAAATACGGAACAAAATTACGTAATTATAAATGTGAATGATTTGCAATTATATATGCTCATATTGTATTTTTTTCTATTTGTAATTGAATAGACAATTAGTTGGATTATATTATAATTTATAAATGTATGTTTTACAGATAAATTAAACTAACAAGTACTAACAAAATTTATCATATACTACTAACGGTTAACGAGGCCGGGAAAAGGTACCGGTATTTGATGTATCCACTAACAAATGTGAAAAACTATTAATAAAACATGATTTACCTTTAAAAAAAAAAAGAATTTGAAAGGAAACACAAAAAAATGAAGAAAAAAATGACGTCATTGTAATGGCTTAGATCTACTTTATTTGAACTTTGATTGCTAGTTGTCTCATTGGCAATCATAACACATCTCCTTATTGTAATATTACATCAATCTTATAGTCACCATCACAAATATGTCTGTGTCTCAACTCTCATGTGACAGAAAACGTCGTATAATCCATAACTTTCCTATTGTGTCGAATTTCTGATTGTGACACGCTTACAGTGTTTTAGAAAGTAAAATCACAAAATACTGAACTCAGACAAAAATTAAATCGGAAAGTCCCTAATCACATGGCAAAATCAAATGACAAAACACATCAAAATCGAATAGACAACACATGTCATATTCCTTACTTGGTACAGGCATTTTCAAAGGTAGAAAATGGTGGATTAAACCTGGTTTTAAATCGCTTAACCTCTCACTTTGTACGACAGTCTCATCAAATTCCGTTATATTTACAACGATGCGATAATTTATTGGTGGATGATACATGCATGGCAGGAGATGCTTGTCCATGCTAATATACATCCGGCCCCCGTACTTTTGGAGATCATGCAATTCCCTCAGGTTGTTTGGTTTAACCTTGATATGATGCTCATTATTAATTAATAAGATACACCTAAACATATCAATCATTTCATTTCATTACATTAAATCATCATTTTCCAAATTACATTCTTTTACTGCATCAAATAAGGAAAGGTCTAGTATTTGTCATGTTATCTTTACAGAACAGGATCAGAAGAAGTAGCTGTGACTGATTTTCTCATATTAAGTATAATGAGAAACTGCGGTCAAACTTGATACTCATTGTTAAGCATTTTACCTCAGATAGTTTTGGTTATCTTATATTTCGTTAGCCAGTGGTGCATACACGGGAGAAAAATATCAAATGTTGGTAAAGACCGTGAACAATGCGAAATCGTACCTCGCATTCGGTTTGTCCAAAGGACTCAAACATATCAATTAGGAAACAGTGATGTCAAGTGCAAAAGTCAATTCCTTGCGATGAATATTCAGGAGATATAATGTTTATATAATTCTTTGTGAAAACCATATTTGGCAAAATAACATTATATTTTTTTAGTCTTCATATGAATTTTATTTTATTATGAAATGCAAGAACTAGCATGAGCTGTAGTCGTATTCTGAACCCTGGACATTAGAACAGTGGTCTTTCCAACCATACCTAAAAAAAAAAACCTTAAGATCAAAAATGTATGCATCATTGAGATTTTATTTGAATAGACAACATGTCACATTACAAATAAATAAGCGAAAGGATATTATATTCAATTTAGCTTTATACACTTCATTACAAAATATCAATAGCAATGGTTCTTAACAGTACATATATAGCGGAATGCCCCCTTATAAGATCGTCTTTCCTATTACATTGTATTAAACGTTTCAGACTCTATTTTAAATAACAGTTCTTATATGACGACCTATATATCGTCATCCAGTATTTTCATAGTACATGTATATCTACTTTTAGTGCAGACACATTAATTCAGGAAATAAGCTATTTCGCGTTACGGCTATATTACTAAAACGACACGGTTCACTCAATTTTTGACAATAAAATGTAAAACCACATTTTACGCAGGCCAAGTTTCAAATACGATTTATAATACAAAATAAACAAATCAGTCCGCTTTAGTCAATTTGTTTTATGTAAATAATAAAGAGAAAATTCCGCGAATGTCACCTTGCGTTTTCAAGCTTCGTGTGCGCCTCAGAACGTAATAAAATCAAATGAAAATAACACTTTTATTTGAAAATGAGAGATATCTAAAAATAAATATCATTAAGGTTCATGTGGACCCTTGCCTAAAATGGCTGCATTTTCACCTCAAAAATTACTCTGTGTACAGACAAACCTGTGCATCTGGAAAAGTTTTAACGCATATCACATGTATCATGCCCAAGATAAATAGAATTCAAATACATTGTATGATTTCGAAAAGTCATAACTTAACTGGATTGTGCAGTGTACTTTTTTCCGTCCCTGCAGAAGATGATAAAATTAACAAACAGTTTAATTTTGCTTGATATGGTCCACTCAGGTACACATTTTAATTCACCAATTATTGTCAGGTATCTATTTTCCATTTATTGTCCGTGTCAATCAATACAGCTCACATCAATTATTACCCGTGGGGAAGTTCTTAAACCTCTTTCCAAACTTAGTTTATTTTGGAACCTTCTGGAGGAATGAAAAAAAGTGCACTGCAAAATCCTGTTAAGTTTTTATTTTTCTAAAACATAAAACATATTTGAATTTATTTATCTAGGCATGCTTTGCCTTAAAACTTTTCCAGATGCACAGGAAATGTCAAACTCATAAATCGAAAATAAACTGACAACGCCTGGCTAAAAATGAAAGAAAACAAACAGACAGACAAACAATAGAACACATGACACAACATAAAAAACAAAAGAATAAGCAACACGAACTCCACCAAAAAAATAGGGGTGATCTCAGGTGCTCCTAAAGGGTGAGCAGATCCTGCTCCACATGTGGCACCCATCGTGTGGCTTATGTTATAACAAATCTGGTAAATAGTATAATTCGGTAGGTCACATTCATTAAAGGGAAGGGATTATATTTACGACGTAAGGAACATTACATATCCGATATAAACTTATTACACTATATACATAAACTTACCATCTGCTAAAACCTGCACAATTTTCAACCCTTACGGCACAATTTGCATCGTTTGATATGTCTGAGTTCTTGAATGCTACAACGAAAAAAGAAGTATAAACGTTTACCTAAACTTGTCCGCCATTCATCTAAATCTTCATCATTGTCAACTCTGTATTATTATGATAATACTGATTTTCACCAAAAGTAGTCCGTGTAATGTCAAAACATTGCAATACAATCATATTCAAGGGGAAAAAATCAATGCTCAAATAAATAAATCAACGATTGACAAGCATGTTACTCTACATGCAAAATTGAATATTTTAGACATATATTTGTATATCGGTAAGAAACGTTATCAACTATCAATCTACAAGAGTACTTTCAATATTTTGTCATCACTATAAAAAAAAAACAAAAAAAACCCCGGATATATCATATGGTAATTCATATTCAGTTATTAAGGTTCCGACCAATATGGAATGCATGTTAACTCTCCTAGATATCTTTTTACACAAGATATAAAGTTTATATAACTGGATTGTATTGTTGTACTTACAGGTGCAAGAGTCGGCAGAGCCGAAGGTATTAACTCTCCAACAGATGGAGGAACTAGTACCCTTTGGATTTCCCACGAGTATTTACTATTCATCTGAAAAATACCATAATCTTTCGAATCAGAATTTGTACCTTCTGCATCATATTTGTAGTTACTTTCGTGTTTTACCAAACACAGCCCTGAAAGAGTAAACATTGATAACTTTACTATTTGGACTGTTAAGGTGGTATGGGTGTCTTCCGCCATCTTAGATTATAAAAAACTGAGAACCTAACGTCCAGATTTTCTATCAAGTTAGCAAAATTTGATGCAGGAATGCAGATATTTAATGTCAATTCTTATTTAAAAGAACCAATTTATAAGAATATAACTTATACATATTAATATTTTTACATGTGTAGATTATTTATGGTTGTTTTTAAATGTTTTTAAATTGACATTTTAAGGGGAGGTAACTCTAAAACAGTGCATTTTCTGAAGGAAACTACATGGAATATTCCTATTTTGTATTTTAGCCGGGAAAAAAATGTATGGTGACCTTATGTTTTCTTTTGATATTCTCAAAGCATTGTCTGAAAGCTATCTTTTCCTAATTAATTTTACAATTCTATCATTCTATTTAGTTTCTAATCACAAAATGGTGTTTTTTCCTGTATAATCCTTACAAAATATGTCCTTTTGTCACAATCTGTAGTTTGAGAAATTGCACGGTGACCTATCATTTTTATTATATTTTTGAACATACATCAATAGATACTATGAACATATTCTATCATTTTTATCTTAGACTCCCATACCACCTTAACTTAATTGTGAGATGTTGTAATATGAAACATGAAGAAATATCACAATGATTATAATAATTGACAGTTCAACAGACCACAACAGCGACTAACACCCGTCTCCTTCAGAAAAAAAGACGTATAAACGTCACAAAACTACATATGAGCTAAACAGTACTGGCGTTGATATATGCAAAAAATGTGATTGGGATAAGCCAGTTTTACACAAGGACAGACAATGTATACAGCATGACCTCCATATGTTATAAAAGAAACGAAAATGTCTTATTGCAGGAAAACTTGTGGTTCAGACTGAAATATACTGCGTTTGCAAATTCCATGTTTCAGTCATTATACATGTGTCCAGGTTTATTTGTAGATGCTGCATTTTGTATGCAATTTTGAATGCAAAATTATTTCAGGAGTAAAAATTCTGAAATTCTATGTTAGCACACTTTTTTTTTACAGTTTAACCTATTTTTCTTTTGAATTTGCTCACACGTCGTCGTCAATATTATGGCATTTTACGCGATGTCATAGTGAGAGGTTTTGCTAGCTATGAAACTAGGTTAAATCCACCATAATCTACATAAGTAAATAACTATACCAAGTTAGGAATATAGCAGTTGTTTTTAATGCATTTGATTTGTTTGAGTTTTAGATTTTGCTAATTGATAAGGGACTTTCCGTTTTGAATTATCCCTTCAGTTTTATTTTTTTGTTATTTTACTTTTTATTCCAAAAAATTGTTAAATTGCAGTAAATAAGGAAGATATTTTTTATTTTGTGAAAATCGTTCTCGGCAAAAACCATTTTGCTTCTGTTCCAAAAATATATTATGGATGTAAAACTTTCAGCAATGACTTTTAACAGCTGATTAACTCACAGTCTCTTAGATCACTGTCTGATACATTCTGATTGCGTAGTGCTTGTACAACTTGGCACTTCGTTTTGGTAGCTCCATAGGAATACCCAACCAGTGCAAAGGCAATTAAGATTGGACACAAATAAAGCATCTTGTATTCACTGACCTGTAAAAACATGTAACAACCAAAAAATAATCTAGATTGTTATTTCTCGTCGCGATTTTTTAAGAGCCACATCAAAATTTGATTTGAATTTCTGACTATTTTTTTTTATTTTGCTTGAAGTTTTTCGTCAAAATGTTTACCACTATAATAAATATATGTATATTTTTGTGAGACCGTAATTGATATAAGATAAGTTGATTTTAAGATGTATGTGTATGTTCCGGAACATATGAGTATTTGGACCATACGCGTATAGTCATGACCATATGCGTATACTCATATGGTCGGATCATATGAGTATAATACTCGTTTGGTTATTAACTGGTCGAACCATATGAGTATTTTGACCATATAGGTATTTTTTTTTAATTACATTTAAAAGTTTCAATAATACAAAAACTTTAAAAAAAACAATGATGGTTTACTTACATGACAGTGTATTATTTTTATAATTCAAATACTACGTAAGAAATAAACATTGATGCCATATATAGTTTTCATCTCTAATAACATTCTTGTATGTAGGCCTGGGGTGACATTTACTTCCACACGGTATCATAGCTTTTTTTGCATTTGCAAGTCTTGGTTGTGCACGATCCTTTTCATTTAAACCTTTTGTTTGCGAGTGAAAAGCTAGCCTTTTTGTAGCTGCGCACAGTGATATCGAGGTCTTGGGACATTTCGATATGTCTACGGTGTTTTTAAAAATCTATAGATCTCAAATATCGTAATACACCATATTCACAAGACAAATTAAAAAAACTATGTTACTTTCCAGTGCCTTCAAACCTTGTGTAACAGCTCAAGATTTTTTTTTCAAATCACTCGTAATAAAAAACATCGGTAATGACCATCGATATAAAATATGTTTATCATGGTTTTCGCATAGTAAAATTAAATAAAATTAACTATGTGAAACTTCTTATTCTTATTTAGCTAATTTTTATTATAATATAATAATAAAATCATCTAAATGATAGCGTCTTTTTAATAAACTGTCATACTATAGGTATCAGAATTATAATTCAATACGCCAGACGCGCGTTTCGTCTATATAAGACTCATCAGTGACGCTCATATCAAAATATGTATAAAGCCAAACAAGTACAAAGTTAAAGAGCATTGAGGATCCAAAATTCCAAAAAGTTATGCCAAATACGGCTAAGGTAATCTATGCCTGGGATAAGAAAATCCTTAGTTTTTTGAAAAATTCAGAATTTTTTAAACAGGAAATTTATAAAAATGACCACATTATTGATATTCATGTCCGGCTAAGGTAATCTATGCCTGGGATAAGAAAATCCTTAGTTTTTTGAAAAATTCAAAATTTTTAAACTGGAAATTTATAAAAATGACCACATTATTGATATTCATGTCAACACCGAAGTGTTGACTACCCGGCTGGTGATACCCTCGGGGACGAAACGTCCACCAGCAGTGGCATCGACCCAGTTGTGTAAATAGTTATCAAAGGTACCAGAATTATAATTTAGTACGCCAGACGCGTGTTTCGTCTACATAAGACTCATCAGTGACGCTCATATCAAAATATTTATAAAGCCAAACAAGTACAAAGTTGAAGAGCATTGACCTTAGCCTCATACCATATGAATAGTTTATAAGTTTAAAAGTAAACTGTAATAGAGTTAATTACCCCGACCATACGCGTATGGTCGGACTATATGAGTAGATACCCATATAGTCATGACCATACGCGTATGGTCCAAATACTCATATGGTCCGGAACATGTATACACCTAACAATAATTCTTTACACAAATCAATGAATAAAGATGAGGCTAAGGTCAAATGAAACCTGCCAGACAGACATATTCACCTTACAATCATTCCATACCCCAAATATAGTTAACCTATTACTTTAAAACATTAACATTGAGCAATAAATCGTAAATATGAGGTCGTGGTCGAATAAAACCTGCCAGACTAACATTTATGCTGTCAAATATTTTCATACAACACATATAGTTAACCTATTGCATACAGAATTAGAAAAAAATACCAAAACACAAAAACTGAACTTTAACCACTGAACAATGAAAACCAATGTCAGATGACAACTGCAGGTTGGACATGTACATGATGTTCACCTTATAATTAATAAAAACACCAAATATATTGCTTATAGTATCTGAGATATGAACTTGACCATCAAAACTTAACTTTATTCACTGATCCATGAATTGAGGTCGGGGGCAAGTTAAAACTATCTGACGGGCATTAGGACCTTGCAAGGTATGTACATACCAAATATCCTATCACTCATGATAAGAGAGACATTAACATTACAAACATTAACAACTCTTTGTTTAAGTATTCACTGGAAGATGAAAATGAGGTTATGAAAAATGGACAAGTGACAGACGGAAACTTCATAACGTAAGGCATCAATATACAAAGTATGAAGCATCCAGGTCTTCCACCTTCTAAAATATAAAGCTTTTAATAAATTGCTAAACGCCGCCGCCATATCACTATTTCTATGTCGAGCTTTCTGTGACAAAAGTCGACCGCTCGACAAAAATTATGCGATAACTCCTTTCAGTGTCTGACTAGAGTTAGAACGTACAGCCCACCATTAGTAGTTTTGTCCCTGTGATAGTAAACACTACTTTATAAAAAGAACAAAACCCTTCCTATTTCAAAAGAAAAGTATAGCCTGGATACCTTGTCTTAATGCTTTAATTTATAATTGAAAAGACGATATTTTTTCGAACTTATATATCAAAGCTTAAAGCTATAATTTGAAGGTTGTTTATCTATAGAACGCCAAAACTGTCTTGTTATGACCATTTTCATTATATGATGTGCATTTACCTTTATATGATGTGCACTTGTCATTATATGATGAGCATTTACCTTTACATGATGTGCACTTGTCATTGTATGATGTGCAAACACCTTTATATGACGTGCAAATATGCTTATATTATGTGCAAGTATCTATATATGATGTCCAAACATCTCTATATGATGTGCAAATATACTTATATGATGTGCATAAATACTCATATGATGTGCATACATACTCATATGATGTGCAAATGTTCTTATATGATGTGCAAACATACTTATATGATGTGCAAACATTCTTGTATGATGTACAAATATCCTTATATTATGTGCACATATACTTATATTATGTGCAAATGTACTTGTATGATGTGCAAATATACTTATATAATGTGCAAACATCCTTATATGATGTGCATTTTCCCTTATAGTATGTGCAAACATCTTTATATGATGTGGTTGTGTCATTATATTATGTGCTTGTAATCTTATATCATGTGGTTCGATTAACTTCATTATATGATGTCGAAACGTCATTATATGATGTGCTTTCATCGTCGTTATGGTCAATGAACATGATTACGATAAGAATGATTACTGTCTACGTCATAACTGATTCCGATCTGCTTCTGCAGAATTAATATAAACCCGGATCAAATATGTAGCTATCGTCTGGAAAATGATTGAGATGTAAAAAGAAAAAAACCTTAACATGTTTGTTTCGAGATTTAAGATGAAAAAAATCACACTAGATATTATTGGAAAATTTTCAAATTGTGAATTGCAAAGTTTAGTTTTAATCAATGGGTCTACAATAATGAACATACGAGGTTTGCAATAATCGGCATACAGTTAAAGTTATTAAATTAAAGAAATGATTCTTTTATGCCATGCTCTATGCTCATTGTACTAGGCTTATATTTGACAATATCTTTATATCTTGCGTTAGCGGCTTTTGTTTTTTAAAGAAGTAAATACATGAATTTCCAGTATGTTCATTGTTTTGTAAAGTTTGCTTTGCTGATCATTTTAGCCGTGGAAGTTTGTCTTTATATATCACTTTTCTGAAGAAAGACACAAAAATGGACAAAAACCGGACATTGATAGGGTAATGACTAATATGATGGACCGGTCATTTGCAACACCCATAAAGAGGGGATAGGAAGAAATTCAGGGAGCCTTTAATTTTGATTTTTTTTAAAAATAAAATGGTGGTATTTAATTGTTTATATTTATAGACGCAGTATAATGTTTTTGCGATGTGTTCGTTGTCCGTAAATACTTTGTTGCCAGACAAAAACCTTTTAGAAATAATGGGCCAAAACGGCACTTAAAACAAGCAATTCTTATGGTTCTTTGATATGCTGAATCTAGCAATATATTTAGATTTCGGATATTGGACAATATAATAGGTAATTGCCAAATTTCAACTTTTGGAAATCTTAGACCACATTTATTATGTGTCACAAACCTATGATGTGTCAGATATTGAATGACAAATTAATTCAAATACAGACCTGTATAAAGCTGGAATGGTTATGTCCATACTTGCCCTAACTGTTTAGGGTTTGACCCTCATCGTATTCTGTCCCCCCCCCCCCAGTAAAAATAAATCGACTCGAAAGACCTCAATTTTACGCATAGCTCCGCTAGCCTCATCTGTTAAAATCTAAATCCTTATTTTTTCAACAAATACTTTCTTCTAGCAGAGTATGGTTTCATCTGAAACTAGTAATATTGAATGAAGGTGTGATAAATATCAATGAGACCATAACCGGCATATCCAAATTAAATTCAAAGTCGCAAACAACTTCTACACTTGAAGTTCTAGATCCACTATTGACGTGCTATTTTAAACTTATATAATGCAAAAGGAATTTAATGTGTTTTTTTTTGTTTTGTTATTACGAACAAATGTATTGAGAAAGGTGTATGTAATTGTTCTCTGGTGGGGTTTTTTAGGGGGGGGATGTAAAGTTTATGTCTTTGGAATGATTGTGTTTTTTCCCCCTATTTCACGGTAATTCCTTGGAAAAAAATAGAGGAATTTCCATCTTTCCTACCCCGTCCCCACCACCAATGATGAAAATGACAATAATTATAATATACTTATTTTTAAATCTGTTCTTACAATATAAAAAAAAAGAAAAGAAGATGTGGTATGATTGCCAATGAGACAACTCTCCACAAGAGACCAAAATGACACAGAAATTAACAACTATAGGTAACCGTAAGGCCTTCAACAATTCAAACGAGAAAACTATTTTGCTAAGAAAAGGTTTCTCTATAAATAAGTATCAAGATAATAGGCAATAAAACAACAAAACTCATAAGGGCCAAAATTGCCCAAAATGGGACCATAAAACTTACCATAGAATATATTCAGACACATTGCACTATTATTATTTTAATCTATTGAAGTTTTAAAGATAAACGCAAAAAATTAAAAGTCACCGCCGTAAATCTTCACTTAGAAAAATTGAAAACACAACTCTCTATCTTTCAGAGACCACCAGGCCTCAGTAAACAAAAAATAAATACAGTGTTTTTATGTTCATTCAGACACAAATCTAATTAAAGTACAGATATTGTGTGTCCAAGCTATGCTTACGCGGATCTGAAAACGCTCCATTCTATTTTCTGTTTAAAGACCATTGGGATTCTTGGTTTTGTCGGATTTATATACACCTTCAAAAATGTGAAGGCTGAATGTCATTGGCTGATGTAATATTTACTAGAACAAACAGTATCAAAGGACTGAAGTACTGAAGATCGGATGACCGCAAGTTCTCGCGGATGGTTACACGCACTTGTCTAAAAGAAAATTACATCTCAATACCTGAAAGTGAGGTTAACTTACAGAAATATATTTTTTCTGAGACAAGTTCGTGCTTGGATGATGAATAAATGACAGGGAATTCAACCTCACTATAATCACAATTATATTGTAGTGATACAAATCAGTATACTCTGGTTTGTTGTTATATATTAAATTAATACTTGTATATAACAGTTACATGTATACATAATTTTGATTCAAATGCTATAATTCTATTCTACTATTCTAATAATAGTGCAGTGCAAGTGCATGGTGAAAACTCATCTGTAATAATTCGGATTTTCTAATAGTTTGGATTTATGTAGGCATTCATTTTTCCCGCATAAACGTTCTTGAGATATTCTTCCGCATGCGTTAACACAAAAAACACAAAAGTCAAAATATCTGTTGCGACAATACATCGGAATGCCCTCACGGTCATCGTGATGTAAACATGAAGTGTGGGCAGGAGGACGTGTACTTCCTTGTTCCAGGACAAACATATTTTTCGACTTTAATGAAAAAACTCTTTTTTTTTTAAATAATATGGTTATCTTTTTGAATTTCATTATTGTTTTATTTTTTCTCTCATTTTCAATGGAAACAATTATTTTGATTCCCTCCTGAAAAAGATAAAATATCTTTCAAGAAACTTGGAATCAAACATTTACAAAAAACATGCCCCCCCCCTTTTCCCACGCAATCACCCCCCCCAAAAAATCAATGGTCAGTATGTTAGCCCTGTTCACGGAGTTGTATATCTGAACGGCTTTCCTTTTATATTACGGGTAACTGTCTAGTGGCGGTGCTTTCATGGTAGCATGTTAGCATCTAGTGTTGATGGTCGTAGGTTCGAATTCCGGCCGGTTCAAAACCAAAGAATTTAAAATTGGTATTTGCTGCTTCACTGCTAAATTAAGGAGTAAAATCGAAGACTTGTTCGGCTCGGAATCAGAATAATCTGTCCGGGTAACACCGTAAGGTAAAATGGATTTCTACGAAGTAGCATGTTAAAAATCCGACTCAGGGTGTCGGTCTATTACAAAACAGGGTAATATTCATTTCACATTAATATGTTCCCATACGAATATGCACCTGTCCCAAGTCAGGAGCCTGTAATTCAGTGGCTGTCGTCTGTTGATGTGTTACATACCAGTATTTGTTCTTCGTTCATTTTTTGTACCTAAATAATGCCGTTAGTTTTCTCGTTTAAATTCTTTTACATTTGTCATTTCATGGCCTTTTATAGCTGATTATGCGGTATGGGCTTTGCTCATTGTTAAAGGCCGTACGATGCCCTATAGTTGTTAATTTCTGTGTCATTTGGTGTCTTGTTGAGAGTTGTCTCATTGGCAATCATACCACATAGTCTTTTATATATATTGAGAGCCCAGGTGGTCGTGTGGTCTAGCGGGACGGCTGCAGTGCAGGCGATTTGGTGTCACGATATCACAGTAGCATGGGTTCGGATCCCGGCGAGGGAAGAACCAAAAATTTGCGAAAACAAATTTACAGATCTAACATTGTTGGGTTGATGTATAGACGAGTTGTATATAAATTTTCCGCTGGACGTCAAGCACACATTCATTATCATGTAAGTGTTCAATAAATGCATGAAAACATAATAAAAAGATGCAAGCAAATGTCATGCACCGAGTTGAAGGTCATTCCATATCTCCTTTAATTTTTTTTTGGGGGGGGGGGGTGGACTCGGTGGCCGAGTGGTCCAAGTATCTAGCCTGTCAACACTTACATGTAGGTTGTGAGTTCGACTCCCACACGTGGCAGGTAAACTCGACTCCAATCTCCATTGAATAGAATTATTAGTTTTCCTACCGAAAGTCGGTGGTTCTTTCCGGGGACTTCAGCTTCCTCCATCAATATAAACTCACTGCCACGAAATGCCACATGATAATGTTGAAAGTGGCGTTAAAAAGCAATCAATCAACAAATTAATCAACCAATCAACCATACCGGTATAATTATATATGCAAGAGAGGACAATTTTGTAGCTATCGTTATAAAATATTTTTAAAATTGACTTTGAGTTCATTGGTGTCTTTTGCAATGAATAGAAATAGGAAGATATGATATGAGTGCCAATGAGACAACTCTACATCTAAGCCATGATGTGTTAAAAGTAAACAATTATAGGTTAAATTACGGCCTTCAACAAGGAGCGTTTACTCAAACCGAACAGCAAGCTATAAAAAGAGCCACACAATTTGTTTTGTCATATTTCCGCCGCTGCCGAGAAATTCTTCAACTAGTTCCTGCATTAATTGATCTTAATCTTCCGCCGAAATGTTTGAAACGTTAATATTTGTTAAAATGCACTGTCTCACTTTATCTTAAAAATGCACTTTCGCTTAAAAGATTTAAAACGTAATAAGTTAACTGTATGCTCATTATTGTAGATCCCGTATATTCATTATTGTAGACCCATCGATTAAAATTCATAATTTGACAATTTTCCATCAATATTTGGTGTGATTTTTTTCATCTTAAATCGAGGAACAAACATGTCAAGGTTTTCCTCTTTTTAGATAAAATAAGATTTGATCCGGGTTTATATCAATTCTGCAGAAGCAGATCGGATCAGTTATGACGTAGACAGTAATCATTCTAATCGTAATCATGTTCATTGACCATAACGACGATGAAAGCACATCATATAATGACGTTTCGACATCATATAATGAAGTTAACCGAACCACATGATATAAGATTACAAGCACATAATATAATGACACAACCACAACATATAAAGATGTTTGCACATAATATAAGGGAAAATGCACATCATATAAGGATATTTGCATATCATATAAGTACATTTGCACATCATATAAGGATATTTGCACATTATATAAGTACATTTGCACATCATATAAGTACATTTGCACATCATATAAGTACATTTGCACATCATATAAGTACATTTGCACATCATATAAGTGTAGTTGCACATCATATAAAGATGTTTGGACATCATATAAAGATGTTTGGACATCATATGAATATACTTGCACATCATACAAGTACATTTGCACATAATATAAGTATATGTGCACATAATATAAGGATATTTGTACATCATATAAGAATGTTTGCACATCATATAAGTATGTTTGCACATCATATAAGAACATTTGCACATCATATAAGTATTTATGCACATCATATAAGTATATTTGCACGTCATACAAAGGTGTTTTGCACATCATATAATGACAAGTGCACATCATATAGAGGTAAATGCACATCATATAATGAAAAATGGTCATAACAAGACAGTTTTGGCGTTCCATATTTATCCCTAGAACCACATAGTTATATACAATATCGCAATAACAACTTTATCGCCCGAGGGAAATGCAGGGCTTTTACTTGAAAATACTGATGTAATGTTGACTATCAAAAGAAACCAAAGATAATGTAGTATATACTTACCAAAAAAACTTGTTTGTTACTTAAATACTAATGTAACGATAACCACAAACAGAAACCACATATGATGTAGTATTTATTTATTTAGATAAACATTGTTTGTTTTGTATAAAATTCTTAACGAACTTAATGTACTCTCTTTTTCACATGCTGAAAGTCATAAACACATGTTTAGAAATCCATCATTTGAATACAATTCAATGATCACGCGGTTATTTCAGGTTATTTTCTTCATTTGGGATATTTTTAGAAGTGTGTATGAATTACGTCAACTTGAAACTCACTTGAAGCAAAGGGGCTACAAACACAGAAATATCAAAAAAAGCTTTCAGAAAGCGGAGTCAATTCCGAGGAGTGAACTATTGGAATACAAAGTTAAAAATAAAAATAAAAGGACTCCATGTGTTCTTACTTACCACCCATCTCTCAAAAACAGCTTTGGTGTCATTCGTGAGCATTGGAAATCAGTTGAAAAGAATTCAAAACTATCCAAGATTTTTCCCGAGCCTCCAATGATAGCTTTTAGCGGCAACCTAGTAGTCTACGGAACCTGCTGGTGCGGGCTGAAGTGTCTGATAATAGAAGTACTTCTGGAGAATGTCGTTCGTGTGAAATCAAACGCTGCAAATGCTGCCTACAGATGCAGCATTCATCAACATTTCACAGTAAGGCAACCGAAAACAACTATAAGATATTTTGCAATGTTACCTGAAAAAGTATAAATGTTATTTACATACTAGAATGTTCGGTTTGTGGCCTCCAATATGTTGGTGAGTCAAAGCAGCCTTTCCACAAACGCCTCAATGGCCATAGGAGTGATATCTCTAAGAAGCCACTTCTCCCAGTTTCTCAGCACTTCAGACAGTCGGGTCACAAACCTGATGACTTTAACCACATGAAAATTCTAGTGATTGAACAGAACATTCACTGGAGTGATAGCCAGCGACAGGTTCGGGAAAGCTTTTGGATAAAGGAACTTAATGTACATCATCCAAACGGCATCAATAAGAAATACTAACAGTTTTGTTTTTCACTCATTTTATTGTTAATATACACAGTCACGTATTATATTGAATTATAGTGTTTTGTTTATATTATGATATTCAGGATTTTGGATTAAAATCAATCGACCAAAACTTACCTGTATTATTACTGATCTATTTTTACACCTTATACATTATGTATCAATATAGTTAAAACTTGTGACACTTGAAGAAGGCCATTTGTTGAGCCCAAATATTTGTCAACACGATTTAATAACAACATTTTCGTATTATAACATCTTATATCAGTACCGTTGTGCAAATCTTTAGACTGATAGGTCACTGTTTAGTCCGTTTACAAACTGTTTAGAGTCAGACATGCCACTTGTACATTCTTGGAAGCCTTCATGTACCACATTCGACGATGGGAACTCTTCTCTGATGGTGTTGACAACATAAGCTTATATGGTAATTCTGGTTATCTGTATACAAGTGGTTAGCCTCGTCTGTCCCAACAATCATATATATATATTAACGAAACGCTACTAGTCTGCTTTTTTTGGTAGAGAGGACCTCTGGAACTCATCCTCAATGGCACTAATACGTCAGAAAACTTACAAGTATACAAGTAAAGATTGTTTCAAGAACAACGAGGTTGGAACGAATTAATCTATATAAAATCGTCAATAGCAGTTATACATTACTAAGATATGCCTTTTATTACAACTACTGTACTATTAATTTGGATAATTGACCGCTATCCTGTTCTACATTGCACGCAATTATCATGCATAGAATATGAAACAAAAAAAAAATCCTCAAATAAAATAATGTATTAGATAAGATTTATAATATATGTATATCCATTAATGAAATAAACGATAATTTATTAGCATTCTTTTCACAAATAATTTAGTTAGTGATTGTCAGATTGATTTAAATAAGTAAGAACAAATGTTAAAAAGAAAAACAATCATACTAGTTGCACTGTTGTATTTTTTTCAATTAATCACTTTAAAATTGCGAAAGATTTGCGATACTTAGCCTTTAAAAATCGCCAGATTTAAACACAAGTTAAAAAATTCCGGTAAAGTAAATCAGATGTGCAATAATTTTACTTTGGGAAACGCAACATTTAATTTTTAAGGTTCTTTCAACTTAATATTTTAATTGTATGCTAATTGCATAGAACATTATCGGAAATTGTTCCATTTTTATGTTGCATACACTTCCGAAATTAAAAATTTATTTTCAATAAATTTATACAATTAAATTATTGTTTCTCTATTGTCATCGGTGTATTAAACTCGCTGTACCCTTTCTGTTAATTCATTCGAAATGACAACATTCACAGCTAAGTACACCTGAGGCTAAATTGCTGCAAGGTAAAGTTCAAACCAATTCTATGCAAATCGAGAAATTTACAATGACTCTACAAAATAATATACACACTCTTTCCACACATATTTTTCATTGAAATGGCTATTAAAGTTATAACGGTAAATAAAACGTAAAATATTTTCAGTTCAAGATCAGTAAAAATGTTCAACAGATATTTTATGAAAAAATCCGAACAATAATTTTTGAAATTAATTCGAAAATATTTATATTTATATAATTATATAGGAAGTTTTATTCAATAATACAAAACGGTACACGCACGTTTATTTTGATATTGTGGTTATTAACTACGACCAACGATCATCTGTGCGCTTCAGTAGTACGTAGTATTGTGAGAAGAAATTAAGACTTTAACAGATTTTATTTTTTCCCATGATTCAACAAATCGGGCTAAAACGTCACAACCCACTCTCGTAGGTCAAGCAAAAAAGGTTACAAATACTTGATTTTCTCCGTTATTAGAAGGAAATAAATATAAAACTTTGTGATTGTGTTTTTTATGTTAAGACGAACATATTAAAATGATAAGTAAAAAATCGCGGAATTTCCCTTTAACATTTATACATTTTTATTCAGACATAACTCATATTTATCAAATGTTCATGAATGTAGAAAAAAACATCATGTTTTGCTGTATATTTATCAAATTTAAAAAAATTGCACTATTTACGTCTTCATGAAAATTAACACACATAATCTTCTCGTGTAATCTAACCAAATGGCATTTTAAAAAATAGGGGTCCATGAACTTGTTTTCAAGTTAAATAAGTTTGAATGATAAAAAACTGAATCTTTTCCCGATAAGTCATAGTTTGACGTCGCAAAAATAACAATTTACGTTATGCCATAGATTTGTGATTTGTTTGGAGTTTGTGACGTCATATTTACCGTAGATTATGAATTTGTCATAGACCTGACACCCACCATAGATTTGAGTCCAATGCACATATAATTTTTTTCTCGACTGTCTTACCGGTGAGAGCTGGTCTAGCTAGCTATAAAACCAGAATTAATCCACCATGTTCTGCATGTATACCAAGTTATAGAAATATAACAGTAGACTACGATTTGTTTTCCATTCATGTGATGTGTTTGAGCTTTTGATTTTGCCATTTGACTTTCCGTTTTTGGAATTTCTTTGGAGTTCGGTATTTTGTTATTAACCATGCAACATTTCCACTCAGATCTGACGACGTTTAAGAAGTACGAAAATCTTTGAATGGACAAACATGCAAGACATTGCATTTGCTCATAATTATGCTCCGTCCCGGCCACTTTAGTTTAGTGCAGTGGCGGATCCAGGGGGAGGGTTCCGGGGGATGGAACCCCCTTTTTTTTGCCGATCAATGCATTTGAATGGGGACATATGGTTGGAACCCCCCTTTATCCTGTGTTGGGACCCCCTTTGAAAATGGCTGGATCCGCCCATGTAGTGTAACATATGGTAATTCCCGGGCCATATTTATAATTATAAAAATAACAGCCAATTATGAAGTCATATATTCAGCATGGATATTCATTGAATATTTTTTGTGAATTTCAGTGTTAATTCATTATTCATTATTTAAAACAAAATATTAATATTGAACTTTTTTTTTATCTTTGTCAGGCAGTACACAAAATCGAGAAGACACAAGTTATTATCGCTGAACTTAAGCCACACATATAACTTTAATTCTCTCGATAATTTTTCATTTCACTCTACTGTGGGAGAGAAAGAAGTTATTAGTTAGTAAGACCAAGAACATATACATGTATATTAGATATACTGTTCCCAGGTAAGATCAAAGAAAATTTTTGTAAAATAGGGATACTATTGTTTGTCTGTTTGTCTTTTTCATTTTTAGCCATGGCGTTGTCAGTTATTTTCGATTTATGAGTTTGACTGTCCCTTTGGTATCTTTCGTCCCTCTTTTAATTTATGAATATGACCAAATAAATGATAATTCATGTTAGCAAGGAAGTGCTGACTACTGGACTGGTAATACCCTCGGGGAATTAAAACTCCACCAGCAGTGGCATCGACCCAGTGGTTGTAAATAAACTCATCATAGATACCAGGATACAAAGGTCTTTGATTTGACTTTCAGATATACTGAGCATGTCCTGTCATTCAAAAACAAGAGTTTAGTATCACTAAGTGCTTGCTTCTATTATATCCTAGTGAACATGAAATTAAGGATATTACCGAAACAAAGGTCTGTTTAAACACTCTAGCTTTTCCTCGACATTTACGCAAAGGGACGAATTTTAGCTTATACCAAACAAGTTCCTTGAAATTATAACGTTAAGAAAATGATTGAACCGGTTTTTTTTTTTTGTGCATTTATCACGGATAATTGACAAAACCTATTAGATTTGGTGAAAGATTTGCCTTCTAATAAACTTTCGTGCTTCATTGCCAAAGTTATCCGAACGTGAGCTTAAAGTCATAAGAAACCTCAATTTAAAAAAAATAATGCATATGTTTTTTTTATAACTCAATGGATAGTTTTCATTATAAAACTTATGTACATATACTTTTTTCTGAAGAAAATATTTAATTTGTCTACATTTAGAAGAAGTTTACTTTATCCAGGAAGCAAATCCCCGACATATTTTCCGTATGCAAAGTGACCTCAGTGTGACCCATCTCGTAAAAATCCGATGATCGCAATAAACTATTATCTGATTGTACATGTTAACACGTGCACAATATCCATCCTTTTTTGTTTATTGTTGACAAACAGGTGACAATCGTTAAACTTCGGCTTCAAAACACGAACTTTAATTACCTGCCATATTTTCACAACACTGACCGATTGAGAAAAAAAATTGACGATTATACGAAAAAAGTAAAAACACAAAAATACCGAACTCCGAGGAAAATTCAAAAGGAAAATCCAAAATCAAAAGGCAAATTTGTGCAAAAAAATGATAAAAATCGTGCACAGAAGACTAAGCAAAATTTATCTACACATAGGACCGGTGCAAAGTGCAGTAGGACAGATACTTTTTTTCCGGAATCGCTTTTGTTGGGACATCACTTTTTTCACAGATAATATCCATAGGACACAAGGTTGTTTTTTTCAAACGATTACTTTGAAATAATTTTCATCAGCATTATAACAAAACTTGAAATAACAGTCCATTTTTTTTTATATAAATGTAAAAGAAGATATAACTATCTAATGAAATTGGAATTATTAACATAATTGGCATATTAAACTTTGTACACGTAAACAGTAATGTTTTAATAAATTGAATTAAAAAAATAATGTCAATAAAGTTATGCATTAAGATAAATGGTCATTTTAAAATTCAAACATTGCAGTAAAGACATCTAAAATGTCATGCTTAAATATCTCCTTTTATTTATTCATATAAAAAAGAAGATGTGGTATGATTGACAATGAGACAACTATCCACAAAAGACCAAAATTACACAGACATTAACAACTATAGGTCACCGTCAGTCTTTTCATTATACATGATTTACCCCCCTTATTGCAGAGTTACCTACATGTACATGTAATTATTAAATTCAGTAATAAGAAGGTATATGGTGAAGTGAAACAAACATAAATCATGTACATTACATCAACCAACAAAGTAGCAAAAATCATTCGGGGGTCACATCAGGTACATTTTCTGTAAATGGGAAAATGTTAAAGCAATTATTACCATTCCTAATAAAAAAAAACACATTCCAAGGCAACCTTTGGGTCTTCAGGTTCAAATATATAGAGAGAGTTAAACCAAATGCTATTGAGTTTCTTGTTTCTCCTGGAGCTTGTTTTTATAATTAATATTTAAAGTATTGATAAAATTCTATATAAGATACATGCAGCTTCATTAATTTTTCAGTTTAACAAACACCTATTTGTGGTTTGATTGCATTATGCAATGTCTTTGTTTTTTTTCAATGCTATATTCATAGTATAATTTATGATAATGCCATGCCTGTAATTGTATGTGAATCAACAAAACAAAACATGAAACTGTTGCTTTTGATCATATTATAAAGACAACATATGTTAAATGCCTCTATTAACTATACTTTTATTTACAATACATTGGAAAAGTAGGATAGGACACCAACTTTTTTATTACTAAGTTGGCATAGGACATAATCGTTTTTCAGTCAGAAAGCCATAGGGTTGTAACTTTTATTAAATGTTTTTATTTTTTGCATCGGTCCTATGTGACGATAAATTTTGACCGGTCCCTTATGATGTTCTTATGCATATGTTCAAGAGATGGAATAACATTATTTTTCACCGGTCACTCGTTTCTTATGACTTTAATTAATTACCAATCAACATAGAATCATAAAGAGCAAGTGAAAAATAAGTGAGATGATAGTGTCTGACATGATGCAATGGAGCGATTTTTAAAAATATTTTCTATGTGTAGTTTTTGATCTGAGCGTCAATGAGTCTTATGTAGACAGATGGTCTATATCTGTTGTCTTTATGACTGCCTGAAAAGAGAACTCAGGTAATGACTTTGTTACAAGTCAATAACATGTGAAATCGAATATTTCGGTGTTGACATGAATATCAATTATGTGGTCATTAATTTTTATAAATTTCCTGTTTACAAAACTAAGAATTTTTTGAAAAACTAAGGATTTTCATATCCCAGGCGTAGATGACCTTAGCCGTATTTGGCACAACTTTTTGGAATTTTGGATCCTCAATGCTCTTCAATTTTGTACTTGTTTGGTTTTATAAATATTTTGATATGAGCGTCACTGATGAGTCTTATGTAAACGAAACGCGCGTCTGGCGTACTAAATTACAATCCTGGTACATTTGATAACTATTTACACCACTGGATCGATGCCACTGCTGGTGGACGTTTCGTCCCCGAGGGTATCACCAGCCCAGTAGTCAGCACTAAGGTGTTGACATGAATATCAATTATATGGTCATTTTTATAAATTTCCTGTTAACGAAACTTTAAATTTTCGAAAAACTAATGTATTTTTTTACCCCAGGAGTAGATTACCTTAGCCGTATTTGGCACAACGTTTTGGAATTTTGGGTCCTCAATGCTCTTCAATTTTATATTGTTTTGGCTTTTTAACTGTTTTGACCTGAGCGTCACTGATGAGTCTTATGTAGACAAAACGCGCGTCTGGCGTATTAAATTATAATCCTGGTACCTTTGATAACTATTTTTTGTTAAATCAACTTTTTCATAACAGTCAAATGGTTGGGTCAAATATTTGTAACTTATATACGTCCTTGATTTGGTGTACTAGTATTAAGATTAGTCTTCAACGTGTGATAATCTTTTCTTTCACCACGGTTGTTCTCACATATTTGTATTGTACAGTTGCCTAAGAACTAACGAGAGGTATCTTTGATAAGTTTACAGCATACAGAAAAGCTATCGGCGAATACAATAACAGTTCATTTCAGAAGATTTTGATAATATAAAAGATTATCTATGACACACATGATAATTTCAACTTTCCATTTCACAGCATCAACATATCGAATGGCGTATACATTTATAAATTTATAACTTGATTATCATCCTACGCTCGTGCAAGTTCACGCTTTACGGACTTCATTAGTAATGTTGTATGCCAAAAAAAACCCAAAAAAACTACCATAACAGTTACGAAAAAAATACTGAAATCACACAAGTTTGTCGGGTATCATTACAAATTGGTTCATTGATACGATGGGTCTGTGTTTGAACTCACTAGTGACATGTTTTCTTTAGGTTACAGAAAATTTTCTCGTTGTTTCTGTAAATTTATCTTTAGTGTCTTATCTCCGATTGTGACATTCAGTTGACTGAATAAATATCCGCGATGCTAGCGATGCGCGCATACCAAGAGTGTTAACGCACCCTTTCTCGCTACTTTTTTAGTTATTGTGACTTCCTCATTTTTTTTGTTTTTTTTTCTTTGAATCTGATTTGTATACCTTCTTTATGGATTTATGAGACTTGAGTATCTGTAAAAAGTAAAATCACTAAAAAACTGAGCTCCTAGGAAAATTAAAAAAGGAAAGTCCCTAAACCACTGTTGTTTTTAATTTGTTAGCTTGACACTCACTGTATTAGCTTACATCTACATGAACTTTGGTGGATAATTGACTCCTTGACAATCACACCACATCTCCTTATTTTCATTCCTTGATTTTCGCACATGCTTTATTCGTTACTAAAATAAACGAGACGTTTATTATTACTGTTATGATCGTCACCTTTCCTATGTATATACTCTGGTAACTTGATAAGAATCATAACTGAAAACCGGCCAACATTAAAAACTTTTTGAAGGGAAAATTAGGAATAAAATGTAAGAACATTAACAGAAATGACTACCTGCACAATATGGGCATTGCGACAATAAATATATCTTCAGTGATGCTCGAAAACCAAAACATTTATATTAAAAATCCAAAGCATATTGAGAGAAGATAAAGAGCAAGCATCCAAAGTAGAACAACAAAAAGTGTAGCCATAGCCGGACAATGAATCACCAGAGCTTTGCACGAGGGAGATATAATTATTCCCTATATACGTAAGACGTTTTTAAAGGATAAACTATTTCTGGAATCTAAATATTCTTTAACGCTTATATTGTGATCCAGTTTTAGTGTGACGACTGATATATTTTAAATGTTGGAATAGAGAATGAAAACGGAAAATGTTTTGAAGAGACAACAACCCGACCAAAGACCCAAAAAACCCAGTTCAAGACCACAAATGGGTCTTCAACACACAGAAAAAATGCCACACACGGAAGCGTGCTTCAACTGACAATACACAACAATGTATACAATAGGGCAGAGAAATGAGCACCGCGCTTCACTCCCAAACATATCAACGAACCAATATTTAAAAAAATCAAGTCTAAGAAAGGCAATAGGTTATTCTGTAAACTTGAAAAATATCAATACTTATATTTTATTTCAACTTATATTCATTTTCCAAAATACTTGCTTAAACTTCTTCAAATAACGTTTTCGGTTTAATGTTTACAGAAAAGGATCAGTAACAGTAACTATGAATGCATTTCTTAAAGCATAACCAGGTATTGAGGGAAAACTTCATTGTTTAGCATATGCAATTTACGTTGGATAGTTTTGGTTATCTTTGTGGTTCGTAATCTGACATGATCAAGGTAAAATGACCAGGTTGTTGGTCACCTCTGTCATATTAATTAGTTTCTAGGGGAAACTAGCGGTAGTTGAGATCATGGAAGTATTATATTAGTTATAGACGAATATTCGAAATTTAAACCTCTATAAGATTAATATAATACTTCCATGTTGAGTCTAAGTCGCTGGAAAGTTTACATATTTATTTCACATCCATATATTTCAAATATTAAAACATAACTGAATAACAACATAAAAACAAATATAAAATACAATTCAAAAGACTGATTGACATACGGAAAAATGAAACAATCAAATATCTTTTTATTAAATAATATCAATTCGCGTTTTGCCGAAAGAGGGGATTACGGATTAAAAATATGCTTCGAATAAGTTTGTCAAGAATGGCTTTCGGCATTTATCACTTAGTGTCAAATTATCTATGTCTTTATTACAAAACCTTTTATCTTAAAGACGGATATAAATCTTTGATAATTAATCTAAATGAAAGGATTATAGTTAAGTGTAAAATACAAGTAACTTTTGAATAGCGTAAAATACAATAAACTAATAAATTATTAAAACGCAATAAGGACTCGGAATAATAATAAAAAAGCATAGATTAAAGAAATATACAAAATCCTAAATGTGAACTTTGAACGAACAATTGTCGGGTCTTTCCGGACTGCTAAAATAAAAGTTTAAGGAGCGAAATCTTCCTTCTTGATTCTCATATAGCCGGAACGCCATTTCACTCGGCTATAGTAACACCGTCACTTCCATGTGATGAACATGTGCTGTAATCGTATTCTGAACCCTGGACATTGAAACAGTGATATCTCCAACCATACCTGAAAAAAACAGACATCCAAGATGAGAAATTCATGCAGCATTGAAATCAATAGACAAGCATGTAACATAACAAATGTATCGATGGAAACGTATTGTATTGTTTATAAACTTATTGTAGTTCTAAAACACAATTGTATCTCTGCGTGCATTACATCTAAATTATGATTGGAAAGCCCTTATTTTTAAATGCATTTTGATAATAGATTAACGTTGAAAATGTTTGATTAAAATAAAATTGAATACTAGTACGTGATAATAAAAAGAAAAGACAAATACAAACAGAATTGTTTTCGTGACGCATGTAATATAAGACATCGAACAGATCCAATTTCGCGATCAGGGCGAGTATATTTCATAAATCAGGATCACTATATGAAAAGTTATGTACACAGTTTTATTACCACCTCAAAAAAAGTATATACCCACACTTACCATTTTCTAAAACCACCACAATTTTTAACCCTAACAGCACAATTTGCATCGTTTAATATGTCCGAGTTAGTGAATGCTGCAACGAGAAACAAATAACATAAACATCCCTTGATCTGTACTGCTGGTGGTGGACTATCAGTCCCCAGTGGTATCATCAGCTCAGTAGTCAATACTTCAATACTGACATGAATTACAACTAAGCTTTCTAAAAAAATCTCCATTTATAAATTATCAACTATCATTCAACTGAGGTTTAATCTACCGCAGGTGAAGTTGACCGTTGATGGATTAGAGGGATTGATTCGGCTTTCATTTTTAGGTTCTTTTGGTCATATATATTTATTTACTTAAATGTTCAATTTTGTATACAGGGTTTAAATGCAAAAAGCACTGTATGAATTTAATACGGCAGGTGCGCTTCAATTCTTTCGATTCTTATACATCCCTGCCTTTAAAATATTCGGCTTGATAGTTCCTGGGTAAAGAAAATATAAAAAAGCGCTTTGATTGCTTAAAAATAATATAGTGCTGTTTTCTTTATACCCGTTATATCAAATTGAAAATTTAAGAAATATATGTATATAGATATAATTACATTAGATGTATGTTTCATTATAATACAGTATTCTGATTGGCTAACTGCACATTACGTGTTATTCCGTAAGCAGTTGCATTGCTCAATACAACTTTTCATTCATGATAACACGTGGTCCAACAATAAAGTGCACAGGTGAATTAAATAAAAAAAATATATAAAATTCGTGTTTTCATGATCATAGCAAAAAAATGTAATTATAAGTATTGAATGCTTCTTTTTGTAACTTTATAGAGTTGTAAAAGCGTTGACCGTGCGCACATTTTTAGAATGAAGCGCTTCCTCGCTTCATACAAAATGTACTTCGGTCAACGCTTTTACACCCCAATAAATTTACAAAAAGAAGCATTCAATTCTTAATTAAAAAGATGTATCCAACTAACAATCTACAAAAGTGCTTTGCATATTATGACGTTAGTTACAACGAATTTGATATGGTTATTTATATATATAAAGTTCCGACCAAAATTCTATATGCATTTAATAGATATGTGTTTACACAAGATATGATTAAGGCCGCAAATTATTCTTTTGTCATGTATTTCTTATGGGAAAAATAATAATAATGGGAGAGTTCATTGCTGCTTTCCATAGATTATATAGCTAGCAGAAATCAAGGTGAACTTACAGGTGCAACAGTCAGCACAGCCGTAGGTATTAACTCTCCAACACGTGGAGGAACTAGTGCCGTTTGGCCTTCCACAAAAGTAGTTACTGTTCATCTGGAATATACCATAATCTTTCGAACCATTAGAATTTGTACCTACTGCATCATATCTGTAGTTACTTTCGTGTTTTACCAAACACAGCCCTGAAAGAAATTATAAAATATATTTGTCAGTACAGCAGACCGCACCACTTATTAATATCTTTCTCCTTCGATAAACAGACATACCAACATCATCGACAAATACATTAGCCAAATCGTCTGCTGTTTGTTTGGTGTAAGCCAATGCACCGTGTTGAAGACCGCACTTTGACCTGTAATGGTTTACTTTTATAAATTAGAGGGTTGTCTCATTGGCACTCATGTCACATCTTATATCTACTTGGTACATACACACAATGCAATTGGGTTGAGCCAGTTCAATAACATACTGCCAGACAAATTGAATGTTTAAATATGTTTTAAAACAATTGTCCTACTAGAAACACTGCGGCTCAAACTGAAAATATATATTTTTTAGATTGCATATATTATTATTAATTTTGGAAAGATCCACTCTTAGTCATGATTGAACGTTTTTTGTTGTTGTATATGCTTCATTTTGTATTCTAGTTTCCATTGCAAATCTTTCCAAGAGTAAATAGTTTGAAATTCTGTGGCGGCATATATATCAAAATCAGAAACTTTAATCAAACCAGTATCAAATTGTGTGCAAAAGTGCAGTAAATAAGGAAGTATATCTTTTCATGGTGTGAAAATCGTTTCCAGGAAGAAACTGTACTGGTTCTGCTTGTTATGAAATAAGTTGATCACAATATTATTCCAAAAAGTGATCTATTGTCATATGATCTGCAATGCATCAAAATAGCGATATGTATATATCATTAACCTATAACCGATTAGGTTTAATGCACCATTATTTACATAAGTAAATAACTATACCAAGTTATGAATATAGCAGTTGTTTTTCAATGCATTTGATGTATTCGAGCTTTTGATTTTGCTATTTGATAAGGGACTTTCCGTTTTGAATAATCCCTTCAGTTTTTTTTGCTTTGTTATTTTACTTCGCATTCCAAACAAGCGTGAACTTGCAGTGAATAAGCAAACATATTTTTGATATTGTGAAAATCGTTCTCGACAAGAAACTATTTTGCCTCTGTTTTAAATCTAAATTATGGATTAAAAATGTTCAAAACCGATACATTGTAATACGATCTGCAATGACTATTAACAGCTGATCATACTCACAGTTTCTTAGATCACTATCTGGTACATTCTGATTGCGTAGTGCTTGTACAACTTGGCACTTCGTTTTGGTAGCTCCATAGGAATGCCCCACAAGTGCCAAGACAAGTAAGATTGGAAACGAACAATGCATCTGGAATTAACTGACCTCAGGCTACAAAAAAAGGTATTGTAAAAAAAATGTAGTAAATTAAACCTAGATTCTTATTCGTTGCTACAAAAGAACTTTTAAAAAAAATGTTGCTATTTTCTTTATTCTGTCAAAATGGTACTTAGAAAAAAACCAATAAACAATTATATATTTTCAAAAAAGTTTAATTATACTCTAAAACGTTTTTACAGTTGCATAAAGGCAGCGTCATATAACCGAATCTTGTTACCTAAGAACATAAAATTAGTAAACTAAATGTATTTTTATGCATTATATTAACATGATGGATGCAGTCTATTTGTAATTTTGTCTTTAATATTAAGCCATGATAGTTGCACATCTGAAATTAATGACACTCCTTAGTTAGCATATTTATCTAAAACGAGTTTTGATATAAAAAAAAATAATCTAAAAATGAAAAAATTAGCTTACCTTTAAGATTCTTTTAAAAATAAAAGCAAAGATTTCTTCCCGACTTTATATACTAAAATTATATCCGGCAGTAGATTTCCATCAAAAAACAAAATAACAAAAATTCTGAGCTCCAACCACGCACACAGCATCGCAGTAACAACTTAATTTTTTAAGGTCAAGGGAAAAGGTTTAAATAGATCGACACGACAAAGAGAAGTACTAAAAAACAAATATACGCAAAACACTTCATGTTCTATTTATATTAACTTCAAAAAAATAAAAACTGTCATAATTTATTTTCTGTATATGCCTTTATAATTGCACCCAGTGTGATGACCATTAAGAATAAACCAAATCTTTTCACAATTTGTTTCGCATTTCTCTTTGAGAGGACTTGATATTGCTTAGTCACCTTTGCCATTTTTTTTTAATTTTGACAAACATCTACATGATCATGATCTACATCACCAGCCCAGTAGTCAGCCCTTTTTGTGCTGACATGAATTATCATTGATATGGTTATATTTATAAATTAACTATTTACAAAATTTAGAATTTTTGAAATACTAAGGCTTTTCTACCTCAGGCATATATTACCTTAGCTGGATTTGGCAACACTTTTAGGAATTTTGGTCCTCAATGGTCTTCAACTTTGTACTTTATTTGGCCTTTTTAATTTTTATGGATTCTAGCGTCACTGCTAAGTCTTTTGTAGACGAAACGCGCGTCTGGCGTATATACAAAATTTAGTCTTGGTATCTATGATGAGTTTATTTACAACCACTGGGTCGATGCCACTGCTGGTGGAGATTTATTTCCCCGAGGGTATCACCAGCCCAGTCGTCAGCACTTTTTGTGCTGACATGAATTATCCTTGATATGGTTATATTTATAAATTAACTGTTTACAAAATTCAGACTTTTTGAAATACTAAGGCTTTTCTACCTCAGGCATAGATTACCTCAGCTGGATTTGGCAAAACTTTTAGGAATTTTGGTCCTCAATGGTCTTTAACTTTGTACTTTATTTGGCCTTTTTAACTTTTTTGGATTCGAGCGTCACTGATGAGTCTTTTGTAGACGAAACGCGCGTCTGGCGTATATACAAAATTTAGTCCTGGAATCTATGTTGAGTTAATTTACAACCACAGGGTCGATGCCACTGTTGGTGGAGATTTATTTCCCCGAGGGTATCAGCAGCCCAGTAGTCAGCACTTTTTGTGCTGACATGAATTGTCATTGATATGATTATATTTATAAATTAACTGTTTACAAAATTTAGACTTTTTGAAATACTAAGGCTTTTCTACCTCAGGCACAGATTACCTTAGCTGAATTTGGCAAAATATTTAGGAATTTTGGTCCTCAATGCTCTTTAACTTTGTACTTTATTTGGCCTTTTTAACTGTTTTGAATTCGAGCGTCACTGATGAGTCTTTTGTAGACGAAACGCGCGTCTGGCGTATATACAAAATGTAGTCCTGGTATCTATGATGAGTTTATCTACATCCTGTTTATTCATTCAAATAGTAAATACAATAAATAAGCAAATATGCAACTAAACTTACACGAGTTTATTTGGTTTACAGTTTGATTTAGAAGAAATACCGACATAGCTAGATAATACAATCAATTATCTAATTACTAAGACAATTTTATATTAATAGTATTGTTATTTTTATTATTATTATTAAATACATAGAGTATCATTATTACGTAACTTATCTTGAATTTTTATCTTTTTTTTGGATTTTTTTTAAAAACTACCATGTTCTACATTTGAAAATGCCTGTACCAAGTCAGGAATATGACAGTTGTTGTCCATTCGTTTGATGCGTTTTATCATTTGATTTTGCCGTTTGATTGGTGACTTTCCGTTTTGAGTTTTCCTCGGAGTTCAGTATTTTTGTGATTTCACTTTTTACCTGTGACGTCACTTTTGTTCGTCTATCTAGTCGGGTGACATATTGGGTGTTTCGGCTGTGTTGTTTATGTGCTGACCTAGGTTGTTTCACGTGTTCGTTTTTATTATGTAGCAAGTTACCACTTCGTCGTTGACATATATATCAATTATATGGTCATTTTTATAAATTTACTATTTGAAAAAGTATGTATTATTCTAAAGACGAAGGATTTTCTTATCCAAGGCAGATAACCGTAGTCGTACTTGGCACAACTTTTTGGAATATTGGGTCATCAATGCTCTTCATCTTTGTTTAGCTTTCTTTACTATTTTGACCTGAGCGTCACTGATGAGTGTTATGTAGACAAAAAACGTGACTGGCGTATTAAATTATAAGTCTGGTACCTTTAATAAATATTAGCATGTCGTATTGTTCTATTGCATTGTTTATTTGTGTATTTCTCTGTCCTGTATGTTTTTCCATTTATTTGTATTTTAATCCTGTCATGTTGTGTTGTCATTTACTCTGCCATAAAAGCAGCAGTTTTGACTAGCCACAAAACCAGGTTCCCCTCAACATTTTTTCTTCTTAAAATGTTCTGTATCAAGTTAGGAAAATGACGATTGTTATCTTATTGTCCGTTTTTGTGTGTGTTTTATTGTCGTTTGTTTTTTTGTTGCACTTTAGTGTTTCTGTTGTTTCGTTGTTTCCCTCTTACATTTGATGCGTTTCCCTCAGTTTGCGTTTTTAACCGGATTTGTTATTTCTCAATCGATTTATGACTTTTGAACGGCGATATACTACTATGAGAATTTGCCTTTATTTATTTCTATTTATTTTGGGAAATAGGTGTATGCTAGTATTATTTATAGTTCCGTAACTCTTTCTCCCGAGACCGACAATGTAATTTATTCTTGTCCGGGCAGTCTAACGCTTAGGATTTAAATGTGCAGACGCTGATACTTTGGCTTGCAGATATGGAACCTTTAATTAACCCGTACGAAAAACATGACACGTACTCCAGCTGGACAGTAGCCGTACTGAAAACCGTAATTATAATAATCATTTTGACTTTTCTTTGAATGTCTTATAATGGATAACCCGGCTGGACTTTCAGCGAAATTAGCCGTAAACCGGCTCGAAATATTTAAATTAGCAGGAGTCCGGTTCAAAAAGTCCAGCTGGACTTTCATAAAAGTACGTCTGAAAAAATCCAGCCGGCATTTCTGGTAAAAATATGGCCTCTATAAAGTTCAGCTGGACTTAAAAGTCCGGCTGAACTTTAAGAAGTCCAGCTGAACTCATAAAAGTTCAGCTGGACTTCAAAAAGTTCTGTTTGACCTTTAAAGATGATCTCAGCAGGGGCTGATCCACAAAAATTAGGGGGGGGTCCATCCCTGCAGAACCCTCCCTCTTGATTACTTCTGCTTAGTTTTTCTTCAGATGGTGGATTCTTCTGATTTGACATGCATCCATTGTTATAATCTGGAAATAAAAAAATAAACAAATGGCATTATGCATATACTGCTTATTTCTTTTTCTTTTTTCTACTGTCTTACTGGCAAAATCAAGAAACGGGGAATTGTGAAGCTAATCAAATGCTTACTCCTAAAAAAGTGTGGTTATAATTATCATGATTATATATTAAGACTAAATAAATTTAAAGTGCATAAAATAAAGTAAAGCTTTGAAAATCACTCAAACTGAAATATTTTGCATAATTAAGTATTTAATGTAGTTTTTTTAATTCTTTTTACTCTTCAAAAATATATAATTATAATTATAATGTTGTAATCATTTCATCAATATGTTGAAGAAAAAGGAGCATATCAGATTGTACTTACCAGAATATGCATTTCAAACTACAAGCAAACAGCAATCTTCCTAAATTGCCATTGATACCAGTCATAAGGATCAATCGTCTCTATTTAATGTTAAAAGAACTACTTCCAAACATTTGCTTTACATCCAAAGTTAAATTCTCATTTTGTTCAAGAAAGAAGACACATCTTCCTGTTTATTTCCAAATTCAAATTTTGTTGTATTGCAATACATGAGGTTGTTTGAGGAGCTGTGAAAAATTTTCCTCTTATGACTTCTTGCATATGTCTTAATTTTGAATATGTGATATATTAAAAAAAAAAGAAAATCAATTATTAATTTGTTCAATTATGAAATGTTTAATAAAAGTGATAGTTATTGCAGATATATGTATTTAGAAATGTGTTATCCTTCAAATGGCTTCATGATCAACCTCTGTGTAGATGCTACTTCCTGTGACCTGTCCAGACTGAGGTTAATTGAAAACAGATGGCACTCTCTACAAGACTACTGCTATTAAATCAGTGTTAAGGGAATACGATACAGTAGCAGGGGCAGATAATAACGTTTTCAAAACTGTCCGTGTTGTTTTCGCGACGTTGGTAACCAGAACGTTGTAATTTCGCGATGTTTCTAATAAGAACGTTAACATTTCGCGACGTCGCTTTAGAATAACTGCCAAAACTGCACGGCCCAATAACACAATTCGGAACATAACGACCTGCAATAGCTAATTATGAGTATTGGTAGCTACTTAACGTCCAGCGGCAAGTATTTAATTACACATTTATGACATCCAAATGTCATTTTAATGAAACTTAATGAAATGAGAAAACGTATGAACCCGTGATTAATGAGTAAGAATTTAACAAAATCTATTGTTATAGGGTGGTCGAATCGGGTCTGGTGTTGAAATCCATACACAAAAGTCATTACTACGGAGTGTTGTACAGCTGTGCAATATTTTTCATGACGAGAACAGTTATTTTCATTTATTGATAATGAATTCGAAGTAAATAATACTATCTTGAACTGAAAAATATCAGAATCAAAATAGTTAAGTTTGTGTCTTTTTTTCTTTTCTTGTTAAGAATTTGGCAGCCTCCAAGTTTTACGGAGAAATGTCATTGTACATTGTAAGGCCATACTATCAATGAAATAACAAAACCGACTGCGTGTGCGAGACCCTCATTGGTGGACAAGGTCGTATAACACCCCTATTCGTAAATAAAATAATAAAAAAGAGATTGTCTCATCATGTTCTGGACTTGAAATTGGTACATAAAAAAAATTGCCGATTTTAATTGATATTTTAAAAACATATAATATTGTATGTGTATGTAGAAAAACTGTCAATAAAAGTCCGTTAAAAAAGATTTCAAAAAAAATAATATTGGTGTTGTTTTTGGTTTGAATTTAAGCAAAATATTACCAATAGATGCAGAATTGTCACACGTTAGTTTGTTTAATTGGATGTATTCTTTTTGTATATGAAACTGGATGTAATAGACCAAAACAAGAAAACGCACGTTCACATGCTGTTAAAAGGGTTTGTAATTAAATGGTGTCTTTTGGTATTGGTCATCATATTTGTATTTTGTTCATTGTTTTGTACTTAAATCAGGCCGTAAGTTTTCCGTTTGAGTTGATTTGCATTTGTCATGTATAGGGGCCTTTTATAGCTTACTATGCGGTATGGGTTTTACTCATTGTTGAAGGCCGTCCGATGTCCTATAGTCGTTAAGCCATTTGGTCTCTGATTGAGATTTGCCTCATTTGTAATAATACCACGTCTTCTTATTTGTATCAGTACGTCCTTATTATATATACTTCAATGTATTGAGAGATAAAAATTGAAGTATCGGCAAATTTACACTAATTGTAGACAGACAGATCAGAAAGTGTACACACGTTAAAACTCGTCGTATAATTAGACGATCGGACAGACGAACAAATTGTTTTCAATATAGCTCTACTTCTAGACAAACAAGTACGCCAATATTCATACGTATACGCCGTAAAAAAAGGTTATGTAACTTATCTATTGATAAAGACATCTTTCAATATTATTCTCTTATACCGGCTGCTGCACTTCCTATGAAATATTATATTACAACTTCATTTTCGGTCGATTGAGGCAATAATGGCATGAGTTAAATTGCACAAAACAGCTCTTATTATAAAACAAGAAGTACTGCTTATAATTTAAATTTGAAAGATGATTATCTTTTGAATGTAAAAATAAAATAAAAATCAAAGTACGTCGGGACCTAAAGTTGACGATACGGTATCAGTTTTGTCATTGTTGAAGGTTATACTGTTGTCAATTTTAGGTATCGCCTCACTTAATTTATAGTTGGTTCACATTTTGTGATGTCAATAAAGTTGTCTATCCTCTTACAGTTCATGAAGCAATTTAGAACTAATGTCGGACGGAGATGCACCTTTATTTCAATCAGATTTTCTTTTTTGCCGTACATCTGACAAAGCAATCTGCTAGAATTCTTTTTTATAGTCTTTTTTTTTTATTATGAAAAGGTTCCTGTCCAAATTTCGTTTCGTAAATGTTTAGCACAAATGTTTTTTTCATTTTATGATTTACCATCTTAGAAATTTTTATGATAAGTATCAACGCTTTGAAAAACACCTGCAAACTCGTGTACGGCGGGAATGCTTACACGACGTTGTTGCGATTAAAACTAAATTTAACGTAATTTAGCGCCATACTGACAGACGTCGTAAAAAATTAAGGTTTATGGCTTTTATTGAAAAAACAAGCACATGGACCCCATTTTTTTTCGTTTGCAATCAATCAAGTACTGTTTCAAGAACACTCCGCCAAAATTTCAGGAAAAAATCAACGATCAAATTTTTTCTGCACTGCCGAAAAGACGCAAAAATATGTTCAATTTCTTTATTTCGGATATAGCAATCTGAATCCGGAACATGATGATTTGATTTAACCTTAAACTTGTTTCAGCATGTTGATATAATGGATCAAGGGAATATTTTACAAAAAACCCGGTTAAGTTATGACTTTTCATTCAAAAGTATTGTTACTTTCTTTAAAAGTCATAATTTTTGAAATTTCAGGGATTTTCTTCCAAATATGCAAATTTCGAACCAAATTATCTCAAAAAGTAAGTCATGAAGGTACTTTTTTCTTTGCATATTTGAAAAGTACACATTGAAATTGACCTTCTATCAAAATTTTAAGAAAAAATCAACGAGGGATCTCTACTGTATCGTATGCCCTTAATGGCTCAAGTTTCTAATTGATGTTAAAGAATGATGATAATTTATTTATTTTATGCATTCATCTTATTAAATATAAATACTAGAAAATGTATAAATTTAACCTATTAATAAATGTAATATTGCCAGGGGTTTTATTTCATGTAAAAGTAAAAATGTTAAATAATTGTTGAAAACATATTAACTGGGATATAATTAATGTCAGACTGGACTTTTCAAAGTCAGACTGGAATACGTCTCAAGTCCAGCTGAAGTCCAGTTGAACTCCTGTTGAAATTTTCGTACGGGAAGTTAACCAACAAGTAGACTAGCTGCCCTTTTTATTATATTAATATAATGGAAACTTGTGTGCTGAAACCATATATAGATATAAGAAGATGTGGTATGAGTGCCAATGCCACAACTTTCTATCAAAGCACAATTTATAAAAGTAAACCATTATAGGTCAAATATATTATGTCTTTTAAATAAACATCTTGTTTATATTATACGTAGTTACTTGTCCAATAACCCAGAACTTAGGTAGACAACGGGAAGACAAGGAAGTCATAAGGAAAACGAAATCCCGTTACACATATGGTACGTAACAGAACGCGTGGCTATACACCATTTATAGATTTTTGACCTTGAAATATAAACTGGTACAGTGGGCGAACTGGTGACAAAAAATTACCTCCCCTGTAAACAGCGCTCTTCTGACTAGAGGTAATCGGTAAAAAAAACGGATGATGCTGTAATTGTTTAGAGCTAGCATAAACGAACTAAGACGTGTCAACATAATGTGAATATGATAACGAATCAGGTAAATTATTTCTTGTTAAGTTTAACACCTCATGGTATCATCATATGATATATAAATGCGTGAATTTTCGATTTTCAGTGTCGTCAGGGATCAAACTTGTAATCATGCCATCCTTTCATTATTTTTTTTTAATACTATCCAATGGTCGGAACACCTTGATTTTCTCCCAATTTGTAAAGTTGATTATGTTGCATGATATATATATATTTCTCGGGGGAAAAAAATGATATGCAGCAAAGATTGGCAGTTTTTGATTTGTGTTGCTATGTAAAATAATGGGAGGTAAATTAAAGTATAAGAAGGCGCGCTTTTTCAAATAGTAAACAATTTAATTCAGATGTAAGTAAGTAAGTAAGTAAGTAAAACTTTATTTGGATTTGGCATATTGACAAACAATACAAACATAAGCTCTAACGAGCTTTTCACCGAATATAAAAACATATACAATAACGAATAAAACAAAGCATGCAGCATGCAATAAATAATAAAAAGCAGCACTAAAAATTAACTCTAAGCAAATAGCATATACATGTATCTTGCAAAATACCAAAACATATATATGAAGCACTAAATTTTTTTAAAATTTGCAGTTTAAAAATGCATAGTATTTTGTCAAATGATAAAGAATATCGTAGAAACTTACTAGAAATTCATCTAATTTATAAAATATATACAACATGACATACTGAAATCTGAAAAGGGGTAAAACCACTTTACCTTGAACAAATTCAGTTAAAAAAAGGGGTGGTGGTGAAACTGCTACGAAATTTAGATTATATTTATCTGGGGTCTACTACCAAAGGATGATGGGACATGCAACTAACTACTTTTTCAATTTGATTGTAAAGTAAAATGGCTGGGTTTTTTTTGGTTTTTTTTGGGTTTTTTTAGCATCTCTGTTCAAACGTACGTTGGTCTAATATTTTCAGGTTCTCTTTGGAGTGCTAAAATAATGCTATAATCACCTAATTGAATGTTCAAATTATTTTGCAGTGATATTCTGTATGGAAGGAAGACTGTCATAAAATCCAACAGTTCCGGATGGCCCGTTAAACTAATTGCTTAACATCAATAACGATGTAAGATTCAAGTGTCTGATCCATCACAAGTTTAGCCAGATTTTCCACACTAGACAGTGTCTGGCATTGAAAGGATATCAAACGGATGTTTTATGGAATGATTCTCACGTACATATTACAATCATATGCATAGGAATGTGGAGCTAGACTCTTTCTTGCAACAAGTTTTAATTTTCAATATAAACTCCGAAAAGACAAGAGCATAGAAATGTACATCAATGAGAAACATTCTTTGTGATTAAAATCTTTCCAAAACTTAAATGTGTCATTAGTTGCATTATTTATCAGTAGAGATAATTAGATTCCAGTCAGATTGCCCAACTGAAGGTTTTTGTTGGAAATGTTTTGTAAATCTTGGCTGTTTTGCAAGACAAGCTTGGCTGTGCAGGTTGCTCGGCCGCCCCTTTCAGTATAAGACAATATTTTGTTTATTACTAGTATATACTAAATCACTGACGCAAGTCTGGAGCGGGCCCCCTTTTAGGCGGTTAGTGCGAATCACCTTAGGTTTCAACCATTACATGCAAAACCGGGGAGGGAGAAGGTTTTTTCATAATAACAATACATGAGATTTAACATATACTTTCCTATATGTAGTTTTTGTTTTAAAGTATTGCCAACAAAATTCCTCAAATTTGGGATCATAATATTGTTTAAGAAAAACACATTACCCCCTGTACTTCATAAAAGTGTAAAGTCTTTTTCAACACACGTGCATGGTTAATTCGGATCACATATTTTCTATTCCGATATTATAAGAATTCGAAGGTTCATATCATTTACAATATCATTCATTCAACATTTTTCTGAGATTTTTTTTTACTACCAACGTTTAACCTCGAGGTTGTTTAAAAAAAAATCCAATTAAAACGTTGAATGTAAATGATATGAACATTTAAAGTCTTGTATTATAGGACTCGTGTTTTTCAAATATAATGTGTTGATCAATTATGTTATGATGATTTTAATAAACTTCACATTAGGTTATTTGTAACGTATATTGATTACATTATATCGAGTTGTCCCAACGATACACTTGTCGGTATGCTCCATCATACGAATTTACCGACATTCATATAGACAAAATGACCCAACTTTGAAAAATTCTTGTGACGAAACTACATTTCTGAACACGTTAAAAATTGGATACTCAGAAAGCTGCATTATTAAGGTTTGATATATATTTTTTCAAAAAAAAAAGAGAAAAATATGCAGTCAAATCTGGCATTTTTTTACACACCACTATGTTGAACAATAGATTGTTCAATTAACAGCATGTTGGGCAATTAAAAATTCATATATTAACAAATTTAGCGTTAACATATACTTTACTTATAGTGGTTGTATAAAAGTTAGATAATGGTTTTGTGTTTATAGAGATCTTCATCCCTATGCATATCGGGTTTTTATGCGTAAATTGTCTCTCCTTTTTATATTCCTTTTCTATCTCTTTCATAAGAAGAGTGATTTTTCTATTGTTCTAGTGTCACTGGAAATCCCACTGGGTAAATGTCAACTATTTGACGAAATTAGACAACAAGTATTGGCCTTTCAAAAAAGGCTAGCCGTCTCTTAGCTGATGTAAATGGAAAGTGTTCTCGCTTTGTAGATTAATTCATTTAGAATAGCCACGTGCATCAATCAACAAATTTTACCACACACGTTGAAGTATATATCGTTTAACGTTGTTGTTTACAAAACTCCAGAAGATTCGTCTATGTATAGAAAAAGTTACCTGTGTACCAATATCATGAATATGCATGATTAATGACCAGGCAAAATCTAATGCTAAAATAGAGAGGACAAATCCGATACTCTACGGGATTGAAGGAAATTTACTAGGTTTGGATTGTCCTAACCAATCAATAAACTTTGATTATTCACGTATCGTAATATCTTCCAATCAGGTAGTAAGAGGCATTCACGCACTGACTGTCAATCGTTCAATTCTTAATATCGTCTCCGAGGAGACGATAATAATAAATTCCAAACTAATATAATTCCAAACTAAAAGACAAATTGAAAGAGTTGGTATTGCTATGTTTCATAAAAAAAGAATGGCCAACGAAGATACAAGTATCTTGTCTTAAGAAGGGATAAATCCTACTTTGTTAAGGATCACTGATTCAAACATAAAATTCTCTGAAAGTGACATTATCAAGATGCTTGATTTCTTGATTGAGAACATATTTGTTACGTTCGGAGGACGTGTTTTTCAACAGACTATCGGCATTTTAATGGGAAGAATTGTGCCCTTTTCTTGCCGACTTGTTTCTTTATTATTATGAGGCTGACTTCATACAGGAACTTCTTAGGAAGAAAGATAAAAAGTTAGCAATATCCTTTAACTCTACTTTCCGCTATATAGATGATGTTCTTTCACTAAATAATTCAAATTTTGGTGACTATGTCGAACGCATCTATCCCATTGAACTAGAGATAAAGGATACAACTGATACAGTTAAGTCGGCCTCATATCTTGAATTAAATCTAGAAATTGACAATGAGGGTCGATTGAAAACAAAACTTTACGACAAAAGAGATGATTTGTGAACTTTCCATTTCTAAGTAGCAATATTCCAGCAGCACCTGCATACGGTGTATATATCTCCCAATTGATACAATATTCCCGTGCTTGCATTTCCTATCATGATTTTCTTGATAGAGGGTTGTTGCTCACAAGGAAGCTATTAAATCAAGAATTCCAAATGGTGAAGTTGAAATCATCTCTTCGTAAATTTTACGGACGCCATCTAGAGTTGGTTGACCGTTATGGAATAAACGTTTCACAAATGGTTTAGGATATGTTCCTTATGTCGTAACTACAATCCCCTTCCCTTTCATGAATGTGACCTACCGAATTAGACTATTTACCGGATTTGTTATATCATAAGCAACACGACGAGCACCTGAGATCACCTCTAGTTTGTGGTGGGGTTCGTGTTGTTTATTTTTTATTTTTTCTATGTTATGTTGTGTGTACTATTGTTTGTCTGTTTGTCCTTTTCATTTTTAGCCATGAAGTTGTCAGTTTATTTTCGATTGATGAGTTTGACTGTCCCTCTGGTATCTTTCGTCCCTCTCTTTAATAAGTGTTCGTCCTTGAAATATAAAACTCAAACATTTAAATTTTGTCAGTGCAGTAACAACTCGTTTGAAACCCCTTCCGTCACAAATGATTAGTAAACCGTTGGCTAGACCATGCAAAGCTTTAAATCTTTTAGTTTCTTTGCATACATTATTTTCTTGTCTGATCAACTGTCAGATTCTTTTTTTAGACTTAAGACGATTTCGTTCGTGTGATTCCCTCTGGGATTTGCATTTTTGGTTAACTAATCTATCTACTGACTGTGCGATTCTTTCATGTGTTACCATGTCTAAAAGAAGAGAGCAAGAGAAAATGTTTAAAATAAAAAAAAAATTAAAAATTGAAAATCATAATTACAATTTGTAATTCAGGTGTGTATATAATTTGTTTCTGGATGAACATTCATTAGGAACTGTTTATATCATTATTTCATGTACAACGTACATTCCGAATGAAAAGAAGTTATAAATATTGATGAATGTGGATTTTACCAATACTTAAAAGTACGATAAGTATTTTGTAGGGTACGAAATTAAGCCTCATAAAAGGTTACTCAAAGAATATCCAAACAGTGAAGCTTTTTGTGTTGGTGCATTTGAATTTAATGGCAAATGGCAAATCACAGATATCTCACAAAGTCATCAGGTCTCTTAATTGTAAAATTAATTCAAATCCATTCTAAATGGTAAATTAATGTCAACTATGGCCCCTGCTTTATGAATGAAAATAGGGTCATATTAAAAATATAATATTATAAGGGTGTTAAAAGAATCATTTCATTATGAATAAAGGCACTAGTGGTATACCGTGGAATACAAAATTTAGCAAGTTTTAGAAATATTTAATTATTAGAATTTTTACTTATTCATTAATAATTCTTTTAAGTAATTTTTTACCAAGTTGCTGTAGTCTTAACTTTTTATAGTTGATTTGATGTATGCTTTATACATATTTCGGTATATTTTTAACTTTGTAATTTCGTGTATGTACGAACTTGTGTATTTTTGTTTTAACATGTAAAGCGCTTAGAGTAATTGTATTTATATAATGCGCTATAAAAATGCCTTGTAATAATAATAATAATAATAATACCGCTGTTCAAAAATCATAAATCGATTGAGAGAAAACGAATCCGGGTTACAAATTAGAACCTAGGGAAACACATCAAGCGTAAGAGGAAAACAGAGGAACAACAGGAACACAGAGGTGCAACAAAAACAAACACTAAAATACATAGAAACGAACCATTTAGCAGTACCTGCGATATTCAACAAATACACCGCGAGTTTTGACTGACACTGTCTGTTCGAGATATATGAACATACAGTCTGTTTTACAATATGTTATAATTGTTCACCATTCTCGCTGACATATTTTTGTACTCGTATGAAATATTAAGCAAGATGTGGTTGGATTTTGTTTAAGAATATGTGGTTTTTAGCGTTTTTTGCGTACAAATGTATTCTGATCTTCCCATTAGTTTAATTCAGCGCAACTGAGTCTAATGTTGACGACACCTGTATCTGCTGTTCCAAATGATAAGCCTGGTCTCTTTGATGATTTTTTTCGATTTTGTTTCATTATTCTATAGGATATAATGATTGCATGTTGGAATACTGATGCGAAAAAAAAACAGTGCTGTAACTAGGTTTCAGTGATCAATTTATCAAACATAACATCATGCGGGTATATTACTACTTTAAATCATTTAAATTTCTTGCGATGTTATTTTGTACGCAACTGTTACCTGCAAATCATTTCACATATAGTATTAGAGTAAATTAGAAATGAATTTGACCTTATGAGCATCGATAATAGAGACATTATCAACAAATACACCGGACGTTTTGATCGACAATATATGTTTTAGATAGTCAAATGATATTTCAAAAGACAGTCGATTTTACATTATGTGTTAATTGTGCACCCTTCTAGCTGACATTTGTTTGTACTCATATGAAATAGAATTCATATAGAGCCTTTTCAAAGACAAAAGTCCATCTTGCTTAATACTTTCATCAAGTCGGAAAGACGAGAGTTGTTTTCCATTCATTTGATGTGTTTGGGCTTTTGATTGCGCTATTTGATAAAGGACTTTGTTTTTGAATTTTCCTTGGAGTTCGTCATTTTTGTTATTTTACTTACCTTATTTAAATATACGTATTTAGTGTTTAGTTTTCTATGTTGTTTCTTGTGTACTATTATTTGTCTGTTTATCTGTTTGTCTTTTTAATTTTTAGCCATGGCGTTGTCAGTTTATTTTCGATTTATGAGTTTGACTGTTCCTCTGGTATCTTTCGCGCCTCTTTTATAATGTACTTTCACCAAATGAACACATTTACGTGAGATATTGCATCTCATACATCCAGTGAATTTGAGATTAAAGAAAATATCAAAACCAGAAGGTCTACTTTATATCTTGATCTTTTCTTCGATATTGACACAGTGGGACGAAAGTAAAATCACAATAAAACAAAACTCCGAGGAAAATTCAAAAAGGATAGTCTCTAATCAAATGGCAAAATCAAAAGCTCAAACACATCAAACGAATGGATAACACCCTTCTATTTATGAATACGTTATTATTGAAACTTTCAATTTTTCAAATTCCCATATCCTTTGGTGTAAACATATTTCATTTTATTCAAGACTATACGGACTTCACATTAACAGGGTGGTCTACTAACAAAAAACCATATACTCAAACAAAGTTATCGGGGAACGAATGAAATCGACATTTTTGATAATTTTCCGTTGTTTTTTTTTAAATGATGATGTTCCTTTTACACCATCTTATGGTGTTTATACATAACAATTCGTTCACTTTGATCGTGTCTGTAGTGAGTTTTTGGATTTTAATTAGCCCAGCCTATGTTTTCATGGCTAATATCAAATTATTAATATTAATCCTTTTTCAACTGTTTTTATAGTTTGTTCACCAAGGTACCAGGTTAGGGGAAGGTTTTGGCGCCACTATACCAGTTTGAACCCCCGCCACATTCTATATGCTTGTCCCAAGTCAGGAGCCTGTAGTTCAGTGATTGACATTGGCTTTTGTCTGTCATATTTGTTTTTTTTTGTAAATTGTTCTTTTATAAATAAAAAAAAGGACTTTAGTTTTCAAAATTTAATTGTTTCATATTTTTCATGTCGTAGCCTTAGATAGCCAACGATACGATATGACGTACTTTCATTGTTGAAGTCCGTACGGTTTTCGATAATGGCTTAGGTCTACTTTATTTGAACTTTGATTGATGGTTGTGTCATTGGCAATCATACCACATCTCCTTATTGTTATATTACATCAATGTTATAGTCACCATCACAAATATGTCTGTGTCTCAACTCTCTTGTGACATAAAAATCTTTAGATTTTAAAATGTAGTCTTATCCATAACTTTCTTATCGTGTCGAATTTCTAATTGTGACACGCTTACAGTGTTTTAAAAAGTAAAATCACAAAATACTGAACTCAGAGAAAAATTAAATCGGAAATCACCTAATCACATGGCAAAATCAATTGACAAAACACATCAAAATCGAATAGACAACAAATGTCATACTCCTTACATGGTACAGGCATTTTCAAATGTGTGAAAATGGTGGATTAATCCTGGTTTTAAATCGCTAAACCTCTCAATTTGTACGACAGTCTCATCAAATTCCGTTTTATTTACAACGATGCGATAATTTATTGGTGGATGATACATGCATGGCAGGAGACTCTTGTCCATGCTAATATACATCCGGCCCCCGTACTTTTGGAGTTCATGCAATTCCCTCAGGTTGTTTGGTTTTACCTTGATATGATGCTCACTATTAATTAATAAGATTAACCTAAACATATCAATCATTTCATTTCATTACATTAAATCGTCATTTTCCAAAATACATTCTTTTACTGCATCAAATAAGGAAAGGTCTAGTATTTGTCATGTTATCTTTACAGAACAGGATCAGAAGAAGTAGTGACTGATTTTCTCATATTAAGTATAATGATATAATGAGAAACTGCGGTCAAACTTGATACTCATTGTAAGCATTTTACCTCAGATAGTTTTGGTTATCTTATATTTCGTTAGCCGGTGGTGCATACACGGAAGAAAAATATTGTTGGTAAAGACCGTCAACAATACGAAATCGTACCTCACATTCGGTTTGTTCAAAGGATTCAAACATATCAATTAGGAAACAGTGATGTCAAGTGCAAAAGTCAATTCCTTGCGATGAATATTCCGGAGATATAATGTTTATATAATTCTTTGTGAAAATAATATTTGGCAAAATAACATTATATTTTTTCAGTCTTCATATGAACTTTATTTTATTATGAAATGCAAGAACTAGCATGAGCTGTAGTCGTATTCTGAACCTTGGACATTAGAACAGTGGTCTTTCCAACCATACCTAAAAAATAGACCTCAAGATAAAAAATGTATGCATCATTGATATTTTATTTGAATAGACAACATGTCACATTACAAATAAATAAGTGAAAGGATATTATATTAGCTTTATACACTTGATTACAAAATATCAATAGCAATGGTTCTTAACAGTACATATATAGCGGAATGCTCGTCTTTCCTATTACATTGTATTACACGTTTCAGACTCTATTTAAAATTACAGTTTTAATACGAAGACCTATATATCGTCATCCAGTATATTTATAGTACATGTATATCTATTTTCAGTGTAGACACATTAATTCAAGAAATAAGCTATTTCGCCTTACGGCTATATAACTTAAACGGCACGGTTCACTCGATGTTGGAAAATAAAAGTTAAACCCACATTTTACGCAGGCCAAGTTTCAAATACGATTTATAATACAAAATAAACAAATCAGTCCGTTTTAGTCAATTTTCGATGTAAATAATAAAGAGAAAATTCGCGAACGTCACCGTGCGTTTTCAAGCTTCGTGTTCGCCTCAGAACGTAATAAAATCAGATGAAAATAACACTTTTATTTGAAAATGAGAGATATCTTAAACAAAATATTATTAAGGTTCATGTGGACCCTTGTTTAAAATGGCTGCATTTTCACCTCAAAATTGACTCTGTGTACAGACAAACCTGTGCATCTGGAAAAGTTTTAACGCATAGCATGCCCTAGATAAATAGAATTCAAATACATTGTATGATTTAGAAAATTCATAAATTAACTGGATTGTGCAGTGTACTTTTTTCCGTCCCTGCAGAAGATGATAAAATTAACAAACAGTTTAATTTTGCTTGATATGGTCCACTCAGGTACACAGTTTAAATCACCAATTATTGTCAGGTATCAATTGTCCATTTATTGTCCATGTCAATCAATACAACTTCAATTAATACCTTTAGGGAAGTTCTTTAACCTCTTTCCAAACTTAGTTTATTTTGGCACCTTCTGGAGGAAAGAAAAAAAGTGCACTGCAAAATCCTGTTAAGTTTTTATTTTTTTTAAACATAAAACATATTTGAATTTTATTTATCGAGGCATGCTATGCCTTAAAACTTTTCCAGATGCACAGGAAATGTCAAACTCATAAATTCGAAAATAAACTGACAACGCCTGGCTAAAAATGAAAGAAAACAAACAGACACACAATAGAACACATGACACAACATAGAAAACAAAAGAATAAGCAACACGAACCCCACCAAAAACAAGTGGTGATCTCAGGTGTTCCGAAAGGGTGAGCAGAACCTGCTCCACATGTGGCACCCGTCGTGTTGCTTATGTTATAACAAATCCGGTAAATAGTATAATTCGGTAGGTCACATTCATTAAAGGGAGGGATTACATTTGCGACGTAAGGAACATTACATATCCGATATAAACTTATTACACTATATACATAAACTTACCATCTGCTAAAACCTGCACAATTTTTAACCCTTACGGCACAATTTGCATCGTTTGATATGTCTGAGTTCTTGAATGCTACAACGAAAAAAGAAGTATAAACGTTTACCTAAACTAGTCCGCCATTCATCTAAATCTTCATCATTGTCAACTACGTATTATTATGATAATACTGATTTGCAACAAAAGTAGTCCGTGTACTGTCAAAACGTTGCAATACAATCATATTCAGGAAAAACAAATGAATGCTCAAATAAATTAATCAACGATTGATAAGCATGTTACTCTACATGCAAAATTGAATATTTTAGACATGTATTTGTAATTCGGTATGAAATGTTATCAACTATCAATCTACAAGAGTACTTTCAATATTATGTCATCACTATAAACAAAAATTAAAAAAACGGATATATCATATGGTAATTCATATTCAGTTATTAAGGTTTCGACCAATATGGAATGCATGTTAACTCTTCTAGATATCTTTTTACACAAGATAAAAAGTTTATATAACTGGATTGTATTGTTGTACTTACAGGTGCAAGAGTCGGCACAGTCGGAGGTATTAATTTTTCAACAGATGGAGGAACTAGTACCGTTTGGATTTCCACAAGAGTATTTACTGTTCATCTGAAGAATACCATAATCTTTCGAATCAGAATTTGTACCTTCTGCATCATATTTGTAGTAACTTTCGTGTTTTTACCAAACACAGCCCTGAAAGAGTAAACATTGATAACTTTACCATGTGTGCTGTTAAGGTGGTATGGGTGTCTTCCGCCATCTTAGATTGTAAAAAACAGTGAACCTGACGTCTAGATTTTCTATCAAGTTAGCAAAATTTGATGCAGGAATGCAGATAATTAATGTCAATTTTTTATGTAAAAGAACCAATTTATAAGAATATAACTTATACATATCAATATTTTTACATGTGTAGATTACTTTTGGTTGTTTTTAAATGTTTTTTTAAATTGGCATTTTAAGAGGAGGTAACTCTAAAACAGTGCATTTTCTGATGGAAACTACATGGAATATTCCTATTTTGTATTCTAACCGGAAAAAAATGTACGGTGACCCTATGTTTTCTTTTGATATTCTCAAAGCATTGTCTGAAAGCTATCGTTTCCTAATTCCTTTTACAATTCTATCATTTTATTTAGATTCTTATCACAAAATGGTGTTTTTTCCTGTATAATCCTTACAAAATATGTACTTTTGTCACAACCTGTAGTTTGAGAAATTACACTGTGACCTATCAGTTTTATTATATTTTTGAACATTCATCAATAGACACAATGATCATATTCTATCCTTTTTATGTTAGACTCCCATACCACCTTAACCATGTTAACTTAATTATGAAGTGTTGTAATATGAAACATGAAGAAATATCACATTGATTATAATAATTGACAGTTCAACAGACCACAACAGCGACTAACACCCGTTTCCTTCAGAAAAAAGACGTATAAACGTCACAAAACTACGTACGAGCTAAACAGTACTGGCGTTGATATATGCAAACAATGTGATTGGGATAAGCCAGTTTTACACAAGGACAGACAATGTATACAGCATGACCTCCATATGTTAAAAAAGAAACGAAAATGTCTTATTGCAGGAAAACTTTTGGTTCAGACTGAAATATACTGCGTTTGCAAATTCCATGTTTCAGTCATTATACATGTGTCCAGGTTTATTTGTAGATGCTGCATTTTGTATGCAATTTTGAATGCAAAATTATTTCAGGAGTAAAAATTCTGAAATTCTATGTTAGTACACTTTTTTTTTTTTTTTTTTTACAGTTTAACCTATTTTTCTTTTGAATTTGCTCACACGTCGTCGTCAATATTATGGCATTTTACGCGATGTCATAGTGAGAGATTTAGTTAGCTATAAAAGCAGGTTAAATCCACCATTATCTACATAAGTAAATAACTATACCAAGTTAGGAATATAGCAGTTGTTTTTAATGCATTTGATTTGTTTGAGTTTTAGATTTTGTTATTTAACAAGGGACTTTCCGTTTTGAATTATCCCTTCAGTTTTATTTTTTTTGTTATTTTACTTTTTATTCCAAAAAATTGTTAAATTGCAGTAAATAAGGAAGATATTTTTTATTTTGTGAAAATCGTTCTCGGCAAGAAATTATTTTGCTTGTGTTTCAAAAAATAAATTATGGATGGAAAAATGTCAAAACCGATACATTGTTATAAGATCTACAATGACTATTAACAGCTGATCATACTCATAGTCTCTTAGATCACTGTCTGGTACATTCTGATTGCGTAGTGCTTGTACAACTTGGCACTTTGTTTTGGTAGCTCCATAGGAATACCCAACCAGTGCATAGGCAATTAAAATTGGACACAAACCATGCATCTTGTATTCACTGACCTGTAAAAACCCATGTTAAAACAAAAATAATCTAGATTGTTATTTCTCGTCTCGATTTGTTACGAGCCACATCAAAATTTGATTTTAATTTCTGGCTTATTTCTTTATTTTGCTTGAAGTTATTCACCTAAACGGTAATAGCAATATTTTCAAAATAGTCTGCGTAGAATTTTTTTTTTTCAATTAGCACATATAGGCAGAATCATGTAATCGACTCTTGTTTTCGTTAAGAAAATAAAATTAATATACAAAATATATCTTTATGCGGCAGTTTTACATTATAAATGCACTTGATATTGTACATTTTTCTTTAATATTCAGGCATGTTTAACATAACATCGTTTCGCTCACCTTGATGATTCTCTTAGATATAAAATCAAAGAGTTTTCAAGACTATATATATTGTAAATATATCCGGTAGTGGAATTCCCCTAAAGCTTTTACACCGGATCGCAATTACGTCTTTATTGGTTGAGACCAATAGGTTTTCAACGAAAACTCTATTGTTTGAGCTTATAGGTTTTTAGCTTGTTGGAAAGAAATGTTTTGTATTTGACACAACTTTTGGGAATTTTGGTTCCGAAATGCTCTTCAACTTCGTACTTGTTTGGCTTTATAAGTATCTGAGCGTCACTGATGAGTCTTATGTAGAAGAAACGTGCGTCTGGTGTATCAAATTATAATCCTGGTACCTTTGATAGCTACTATGAGAAATACCATACAGTTCATATTCCATTTGAAATACTCATAAAATTTATTTATGCAGTTATAATTACGACCAGATTAACGACCATTAATGGAAAATTTACAAATCACTCTTAGAGGACCCACTGCTATTGAGTTACCTTTGATAAGATATTAAATTTGATAAATATTTACATCCTATTCAGATCGAGACATGTTCCAAGAACTCATAAACTTTTTTTATCATATGTATAAACGTGAGAGAATGCGTGGATAGTTGTAACTATATGAGATATTAATCCTGTTTGATTTTGAAATCTGTGATCTCTACATGTCCATTGTATGACACAAATTTAGCTTTGAAATTGGAATTATATTAAATGAGTAATGGGTCAGTGCAGTTTTGAAACACAGTACGCCGTCGATAATAAGAAGTCAGTTCGCTAGACCAAGCAAAGCTTTAATTGTTGTCATGTTAATTTTGATTTGAAACATTTTCCTTTATTCCACTTTTAAATGATGCGTTTGAAATATTCAAAAGGAACAAGAATGAGCAGAAAAATAACTCGAGATGGATGGATGGATAGATAGAAGATAGAGGATAGAGGATAAATAAATGAACTAATACATAAATAAAGTAATATGACACCAGGACAATGTCTTAACAAAAAAATAGCAAAAAGTGATAGATATGTTGCTGCTTTGAATTTTCTTTTTAACGTTTTTTTTTTTACATGAAATATGTAATTTTTAGTTTTCAAATTTGGATTTTGTCCAGCCTTGAAGTCCCATTGGTATGTAATTTTCTTGAACAACATGATGTTAATGTAATTGATTGTTTCACTTTATTGTAGGGGTTGGGGATGGAGTAATCTTTACTGTAATTTGATCTTTTTTCTGTCTTCTTAAGTATTTAATTTTGTATTATTTTGTATAGTATCAGAAATGTTTATCACTATGTTAAATATATGTATATTCTTGTAAGATCGTAATTTATATGAGATAAGTTCAGTTTAAGATCAAATTAACTCTACAAATCAATGACCCTAGGTTTCCAAACTATATAACACTACATTATATAACACTATATTATAAACGAATAAGGTATTGACAATTCCCTTAGAAACTCAACATATACCCTCACGACACTTACCAAAGAGGAAATCCTGTTCTGTGTTCCTTTGGAATTTCAACCAAAGATGAAGAACTGTCTCTTCCATCAATGTATTGGATACCTAATAGACTACATAAGTGTCCTTACAAACAACGGTATATTGCTGGGTCTTCCAAGTGCTCCACGAAACCTCTTTCTAAATTATTAACATCTATTTTATCAGCAATCAAAGACGGGCTTCAAAGTTATTGTAAAACTGCCTATTCTAGAGGGGGATTGAATCAGATGTGGATACTTAAAAATTCCAAAGATCTTTTAGAGTACATACAATCTAACTCTCTTTCATCTGTAACAGTATTAACACATTTGACTTTTCTACTCTTTACACAAGTATTCCACATTCCAAACTAAAAGACAAATTGAAAGTGTTGGTATTGCTTTGCTTCATAAAAAAGAATGGCCAACGTAGATACAAGTATCTAGTCTTAGAGAGGGATAAATCCTACTTTGTAAAAGATCACTCTGATTCAAACAAAAAAAATTCTGAAACTGTTATTATCAAGATGCTTGATTTCTTGTTTGACAACATAGTTGTTACGTTCGGAGGACGTGTTTTTCAACAGACTGTCGGCATTCCAATGGGTACAAACTGTGCCCCTCTACTTGCCGACTTGTTTCAAGAAGTTAGCAATATCCTTTAACTCTACTTTCCGCCTTAATATAGATGATGTTCTTTCACTAAATAATTCAAAATTTGGTGACTTTGTGGAACTCATCTATCCCATCGAGCTAGAGATAAAGGATACTACAGATACAGTTAAGTCGGCCTCATATCTTGACTTACACCTCGAAATTGACAATGAGGGTCGGTTGAAAACAAAACTTTACGACAAAAGAGATGATTTCAGCTTTCCAATTGTGAACTTTCCATTTCTAAGTATCAACATTCCAACAGCACCTGTATACGGGGTACATATCTCCCAATTGATACGATATTCCGGTGCTTGCATTTCCTATCATGATTTTCTTGATGGAGGGTTGCTGCTCGCAAGGAAGCTATTAAACCAAGGGTTTGGACTTTAATTGCGCATTAATTTGAATTGTTCTATGCAGTTGCAATTACACACCAGTTATATACCGACAATATAGAAATGTATTATAATGTTATGAAAGAATTAAGTGTAAGAGATAAAGTGATGTGACGTGTTTTTCCCACTTCAACTTCGTAAAATAAAAAGAACAATAAGTTATACTGGGAACAGTATATCAAATATATGATCCTGGATATACTAATAACATTTTAAAAATGTGGATTACGCCTCATTTCAACAAGTTCCGTTAAAATACAAATGAAAATAAAAGCAAAGATAAAAACATCAAAATCAACTTAATCTGATAAATTATGTACCTTTTTTTTTAAAATAATTTCTTAAATCTTTTTCTCAAAATTTAGACAAGAGTGCACACGCTGAAATAATTTGCCTTCTTTACTAACAATTGATATTATATTGATAGCTCTAAATATAAAGCTTTATTACAACTGTCAAATTCAATTAACATAATCCAAACCTAGACTGAAATATGTGTATACACCTTACAATCATTCCTTAAACCAAATATGGTTGAAATATAGTCGAGCTTTTGCACATCGAAGAAACCAACTTAACCAGGAAAACTTCACATTGATCAATGAACCAAAAACATGAGGCTAAAGTCAAATGAACCCTGCCAGACAGACATATACACCTTACAATCATTCAATACCCCAAATATATTGAACATATTACTTTAAAAAAATTTCATTGACTCAATAAACCGTAAAAAATGAGGTCGAGGTCGAATAAAACCTGCCAGACTAACATTTACACAGTCAAATATTTTCATACCACACATATAGTTAACCTATGTAGACCTTAACATTATTCAATACAACATATATAGTACACGTATTGGCTACAGTATAAGAAAAAACAGACCAATACATAAAATCTTAACCAAATCTACTGAACCACGAATATGACGTCAATAGATATCATAGGTACCATGCTTATAATATAATACGCCAGACGCGCGTTTCGTCTACTTAAGACTCATCAGTGACACCTAGATCAAATTTGTTATAAAGCCAAACAAGTAAAAAGTTGAAGAGCATTTCGGACCCAAAATTCCCCAAAAAATGTGCCAAATAAGGTTAAGGTAATCTACATATGGGATAAGAAACTGACTTATGTAAACAGGAACTTTATAAAAATGACCATATAATTGATATGCATGTCAACACCGAAGTGCTGACTCCTGGGCTGGTGATACCATCGGGGACGTACAGCAACAATGGCAACGACCCAGTCAGATGACGCTAGCCAGTTGGACATTTACACCTTACAACCTTTCCATACACCAAATATATTGCTTATACTAGTAGTATCTGAGATATGAACTTGACCAACAAAACTTAACCTTGTTCACTGATCTATGAAATGAGGTCGGGGACAAGTGAAAACATTCTGACGGGCATTGAGACCTTGCAAGGTACGCACATACCAATTATCCTATTACTCATGATAAGAGAGAAGTTACAAACATGTTTAACCTTTTTATTTAAGTAGTCACTGAAACATGAAAATGAGGTTATGAACAATGGACATGTGACGGATACTTCATAACGTATGGCATCTATATTCAAATTATGAAGCATCCAGGTCTTCCACCTTCTAAAAAATAAAGCTTTTAATAAACTGCTTAACGCCGCCGCCGAATCACTATTACTATGTCGAGCTTTCTGTGACAAAAGTTGACCGCTCGACAAAAGTTATGCGATAATTCCTTTCAGTGTCTAGCTACTGATATGACAAAACTGCTTATAACTTACAGTTCACCATTAGTAGTTGTGACCCTATGTTAGTAAACACAACTTTATAAAAAGAACAGAACCCTTTCTATTCGAAAAAGAAAAGTATATCATACCTTGTCTTAATGCTTTAATTTGTAAATGAAAAGAGCACATTTTTGCGAACTTATATATCAACGCTTAAGTTATAATTGTAAGATTGTTTACCCCTAGAACCATACAGTTATACACAATATCGATATAACAACTTTATCGCCCGAGGGAAATTCAGGGCTTTTACTTGAAAATACTAATGAAATGTTGACCATCAAAAGAAACCAAAGATAATGTAGTATATACCTACCAAAAAAACATCTTTGTAACTTAAATACTTATGTAACGGTAACCACCAATAGAAACCACAGCTGATGTAGTATGTATTTATTTAGACAAATATTGTTTGTTTTGTATAAAATTCTTAACGAACTTAATGTAGACTCTTTTTCACATGCTGAAAGTCATAAAAACATGTTTTTTCATAAGAAATCCATCATTTGAATACAATCCAATGATCACACGGTTATTATGTCAGAATAAAGCGTTAAATCAGTACCACACATATTCATTGTAAGAACGTTTTAACAATGCAGATATAGTGAAAATTGATCTACCTTTATTCATCATTAAAATTACAAACTGATATAATACCGAAATATAATTCTTCGGTTACAAAAAATGTTCTGTAATTTCTTATTCTAACAAGGTATTAAATAAAACTGGAAATCAACATTAAGTTTAGAAAACCTCAATTTATTTTTACCCCCTAATTTCACGATGTTAGTGCAATTATTTTTTAATTCGATGTAACTATCTTTTTTTTCTTTTTAGTTGATTTTTTCATATTCAACCTATTTATTATGATTTAAAGGCATATTGTGCATTATAACTTATCTTAAGAAATAAATTGCAAACACTTGATAGTATTACTAAACCTTTTCATGTTATGTAAACATCAAAACTTAGGAACTAAGCTTACTCCATACATGCATAGACGAAGGCAACTAACGTTAACTTAGTTTATGCATGCAACTAACGTTAACTTATTGTGACTTTGGAATTATTCAATTATTTAAGCAGACTTAGTCCATGCAAGCATGGAGTAAGTTAACGTTAGTTGCCTCCGTCCATGCATGCAATTTATCGACAATGCTACCTATAATGGTTTTTTTCCCTGTCAATATCATGGAAGTATATGCGACTGTCAAACAATTGAGGGGTTAAGGAAGTACAATACAAAGATTTTGTTACTCCCAATCAGACAGCTTTAAACTGATGTAATTCATGTCATCCTTCTTTATATTTTATAAATGAGGTACCAAAAAAAAAAGATTAATCTTTCAAATTGTGATAATTTCATTATGACATAATTATTATGTAATTAGTTGCTATCTTGTGATGTCCACACTTGATTGAATTTAGCGTCTTTGTTCTTCATAGCATCCCAAAATATTTTATAGTTTTTGTACAACACAGCTTGACCTCCAAAATTGTGTGAAATTATCACAATTTGAAAGATAAATCCTTCTTCTTTCTTTTGGTACCTCATTTATAAAATTTAATGAAAGATGAGTGGAATTACATCAGTTTAAAGATGTCTGATTGGGGATGAAAAATCTTTGTATTGTGCTACCTTAAGCAAGCTATAATAACATAATTGAGCTATCACTTTCTACATATGGACATGCCTGTACTAACTTAGGACAGTGTTTTCCTTTCTTTTGATATGCTTATAGATTTTCAACCTTGAAATCTGGTACTTATACGTGTCCATTGTATGACAAAATTAGAAATCGACAATTTTTCAATCTTGAAACCAAGGACTTAAACATGTACAATCTGGTCAGTGAAGTAACAACTCATTTTGATTTATTATTTATTATCATTTATACTTTAAATTATACTATAGCAGTGGTATTTTGAATTTTTACTTTATATATAGACATGCATGCATACTAATGGTAAGATTGCAGCGACTGTGTGCAAGTAGTGAGAGAAAGTGTGAGTGTGAGCAGCTATATCGTATTATGAAGATAAATTTAAAAAACAAAATGGATAGTCTTGTATATAACTTTCAATATGCACCCCAAAAACCATAGTCAGGTGGTGATTGTAGGTGAGGATATTTGAGGTCCTTTTAAGTTCATGTAATTTCCTCTGATTATTTTTATTATTTTATTATAATAATAACAGCTAGATCTCTTGGCTGTGTGATCATTTATGGGTAACCATGCCACATTAAGTTTGAAAGCCGTGAGTAAAACGAAATGTGTAAAATCATATAGCAAAAGATGGAAAATGAAAAATTGTCGTTTATAATTTTGGTGCGTATGATACAATTTTTCGGGATAAACATTCATTTTAACTATGTGGAGCATTATTTCATGTATGTTCAGTATGGAAAGATGTTATGAAATATTGAATTGTGGTTGACAGGGTAGAGGGAGCAATTATTGACTTCAACTTAAGTACGAGAAGTATTTTTAGGGTACGAATTTTAGCATTATAAAAGTTCATTCATCGAATTCTCCAAATAGTTCTGGTATTTTATGATGTCGTGTTGGTGCTTTGAATTTAATCAAATGGCAAATTATATGAGAACCAACTGTCCCTTTCTTGCTGACTTGTCCATTTACTTTCCGCTATATAGCTGCTGTATAAGCAGATAATTCAAAACTGTGACTTTGTTTAATACATCTACATCTATCACTTCAAAATTGAGATAAAGAATACAATAAATGCAGTTGAGTCGGCCTCATATCTTGACTTACATATAGAAGTTTACAAGTCTGACTCTTAATCGTAAAATTGATTAAAATCTAGGCCAAACGGATAATTAATGTAAAATATGGGCTCTTTTTTTAATGGATTAAGATCATATATAAATCGTTCTCAGAATATCATTTGGAAATAAAAGAAACATTTATATTATAACAATATGGGTTTGTTTCAAGAAATAAGATCTTATCGTTTGATTTTGCCATTTGATTTAGGATTTTCCGTTTTGAATTTTCCTCAGTATCTGAGTGATATTACCTTTTCCTACGGATAGTTTGCAATTGAAATCCCAATGAATGTCTTTTCAGCAAAACATTAGTTTTTTCTTTTTTTTGCTACAGCAAATATGATATGGATATACACACAATTGTGTAAAAACAAAACAAAGAAACAAAAATTAAAAAAAACAAGCAAGAAACAAAAGTCATACCTTTCAGAAGTATTGGTCACCAGCATTGAGTTTAATCAACCGCAACCGCAACCACATCAACAAACGACAACAACCACTGAATTACAGGCTCCTGACTTGGGAAAGGCACATACTTAAAGAATGTGGCGGGGCTAAAAATGTTAACGGACACCCCCCCCCCCCTAATCTGTGACAGTGGTGTATAACATAACAACATAAGAACGAATTATACAAATCAGTTGAAAAAGGCTTTAAATACCCTTCAGATGAATATACATCTAATAAAAAAAAAGAATGGCCCTGGCAGGATACTGGTATATCCTAACAACAGAAGGCAGATCTGAGAGTACTTGCAGTTACTGACAGCTAGTTCAAAGCCACTAATAACTAATAAAAAAAAATCATTCATCCTAGACTAAATTCTTACCAAGATTTCTGTTTATGTTGAGACCCACTGGAAAGAAATGCACCACTATTATTCTGTGTAACAGATTGTCATTACTGCGTCAACAGTATTGATTTCTCTTTCATGTATATTTTTTTTAACTTCATTTGAATTTTAAAAGTGTAAGAATAAATTGATTTCTTGTCCGAAAATTCCGTGTGTTGCACTTTTGTTTTTAAAACATGTTAAATGTATATATAATTACATGGATGTCTAAATATATCTTCAAACATAAGTTGCATTGCATTTATTTCAAACATGTCGGAAACGTGTCAGAAAACATGCAAGCTGACAATAACTCAAGTAAAACAGGGGTGGGTAAATTCAAAGTACTGTTAAAGAAAATAAAAGTAAAGGCAGTTATTTCTGTAAGGCTGTGATATTGATAAACATGCATGGGTTACACGAGTAGAACCTTCCGGGTCCACTTCGTTTTATTAACTCGGGCTACTTGGGTAAAATTGTTTACGTTTTATTCTGCGCAAGTGCGCTAAACAGTTAAATCTAACAATAACTTACAAGTCAAGTAAACTCTTCAAACCCTTTAAAAAAATTAAAGAAATGTTTTAAACGATTATCTGAAATATTCATTTTACATCGCGATGACCTTGATTCTGATCTATTGCTATCGCCTAGATTTCCATTACGTAACTTTCGTTTTTGATTTGTAACCGATCTATATAGATATAGGAAGTGAGAAATACGCGGACATTAACAAGAACAAAATAACATTCCTTATCGTTTGTTATAAATACATCTCTTCAATGAATACTGATAAAAAATATTTTTATTTAGAACATAAATTAATAATATGAAAATGATTATAACATTTTGTACATGTTATAACCTGTACAAAATCGCAACTTGTACACGACATATATAAATTGAACAAGTTTTAATTGAAAACAACGTTAAAACCTATGATTGCGTTGGATAAAAACACCAATATTTATACGTGTGTATGTAACAAATTTCGTTGTAGAAGGGTCTAAATACAGCAAAAACAACATTTTCCAAAGGACCAAAAAGAGTGAAAAAAATATATTTTAACGAAACACATTTGACTAGCAGGTCGAACAACTAATATTCTTAAACCCTGCTGACTACCATTGACGATTGCCAAATAAATTGATCACAAGGTGTAAAAAAATGGATCTCTACATTAATTTAATACCAAGTAAAACACAACAAACTTGCGGCAAAGATGGTTAACTTCAACATGAGGTGCTAATTTTTTTTACACTATATCCATATTTCGACAATTAATGTCTCTTCAGTGATGGTAGGGATCGAAAAATTGTTTTTTCGGGAAAATATGAATGCCTACTTTTAGAAAAATCGAATTTTTACGGAAGAGTGTCCACCATGCATGCACTTACATTGCAATATTATTAGAATAGTAGAATAGAATGATATACAAATGGATGAAAATAATATATTAATGTAACTGTTATATTGATATAATATATAACAACACATCAGTGTATAATGATTTGTATCACTATAATATAATAGTTATTACGGAGAGGTTGAATTGCATGTCATATTTTCATCATCCATCTCAGAAAATATATCTCTGTACATTAACCTCAGTTTTAGGTATAGAAATGTGATTTGTATGCCCCACCTACGATAGTACGGGGGCATTATGTTTTCTGGTCTGTGGGTCCGTTCGTTCGTTCGTCCGTCCGGACGCAAGTTTGTCCGACAGTCCGTTCGTTCGTTCGTCCGTTCCTTCTGTCCGTTCGTCCTGCTTCAGGTTAAAGTTTTTAGTCAAGGTAGTTTTTGATGAAGTTGAAGTCCAATCATCTTGAAACTTAGTACACATGTTCCCTATGCTATGATCTTTCTAATTTTTATGCCAAATTAGAGCTTTTACCCCAATTTACCGGTCCACTGAACATAGAAAATGATAGTGCGAGTGGGGCAGCCGTTTACTTGGGACACATTCTTGTTTTTCTGTGACAAATGCTTTTGACCATCCACAAGAACTTGCGGTTATCCGATGTTCAGTACTTCAGTACTTTGATTTAAAAGTAATATATCTTATTAAACTATAAAAGTAGTGATATGATTTTTTTGTGTACATAAATTAAATATTCATTTGCATGGTATTTTTCAAAAGTAAACATTAAAAGTATCTCGTTACAAAGAAAGTGGCAAAATAATACTAGCAGTTTACGATATTTCCAGCGCCGGAAAAATGGACATTGCCAAGCATATGCCTTTTTGTCAGATTGAATCACTAGTAACTAAAGGTAACTATATTAATCAGTGCTTGCACAAAAACATATAAATTTTTCTAGTTTGCCTTTGCCTGGGTTTTAAAATGGTACTGCCGAAAAAATATTAAAATTAAATCTTCAAAGTATGCCGATGCAAGCAAAATAGCCAAATGCTATATAAATAAGGTACTTGCCAAAGGTACTTTGAACACAGCCGACAAACTATCACATTTTCTTGTTTGCCAGCAAGCCAACGGCAAAATACATACTGCTTTATCAAATCGTACCAAATCGATGAAAACATTTTCATTTTGTATTGTATCAATTACTGAGCTGCTTTTTTATATTTTGGTTTTATAAACTTCTTATCTTTACCATTTGTACTCAATGTAAGATAGTAGTAGCTTAAATTTGATTATCTTTTGTTTTCAGCTTTATCTTACTACACTTGTTCTTCCATCTTGTTTTCTTACTCGACTCGACTAAACCCGCCATCGAGGTAGGAAGAACCCGACTCGGGTCAAAAGGTTGATTTGGTGACGTTTTAGAAAAACTCTATCCAGTCGATTTAAACTATACTTACACGAGTAACCCAGTTAATCAAAATGAAGTCTACATCGGTGTACATTGCTTCTCCCATAGACCCAGTTTTGTGGCTTTAGTTTTCTATGTAGGAATTTGTTCGACGTTATTTTTATGACCCCGCAACTGAAAGTGGGGGGGTCATATTGTTTTAACCCTGTCTGTTCTTCTGTGCTTCTGTCCGTCCGTCCCATTATGTGTTTTAAGTTATTCCGCATAATCCTTCCTACAGTTTGAATCCTAGGAAGTTTTCATTTTGGTGTCTGTTTGTACATATATTTAAGGTGTGCATGTAATCAGGGTTTTGATTTTTTTAATATTTGCTCTTTTGGGAGACAGTCGAACTTTGTAATTTTTTGGAGTATTTACTTGCATAAGAGCAGCCTTTTCAGATAACTCCTCCTACAGTATGAAAGCTAGGAAGTTTTCACTTTGCTGTAAAAACAAAATAAATTGCTCTGTATTTTCTCAAATCATTCATATAGAGATGAATCAAACTAAATCAACAGGAATAAGCCTGAAACAAATTTTTAGTTTGTAGCCAATCCAAATTCATGATGGCCATAGATTAAAATATGAGATGTGCATACACAAAGCTTTTCTTCATAAGATGTCTCTCATATTTTAACAAAAAGTATCTAGGAAGATCCTACGTGAATTTTTTCTATTTTGAATACCACGCTGGTACTGAAATAAGATATGACTACAGTGGAACATAAACACCGCGCTGAAGTACGTCCATTATTCACGCTTTTTTCATTATTCAAAATTCAATAATGAATAATGAAATAGTTCAGTATTAACCATTCAACGTTAAGTGATGAGTAATGAATAATGTAACAGATTATATTTCAATATTCAAGTTAAAAAGTGAATGATTAAATAAAAAAAACATTCTTTTTTACTGTGACACTGTATCACGTATTTCTGAATCCGTTGACGTAATTTTGGTGTTATCTAACAATTTTTCAAATCAATTTAAGAAAAAAATCAAAGCACTCTAGATCTTTCAAATTTTTAACTTTATTTATTTATTTAAACCAAACTGCCAAAATACGCGTGAAAACTAAGAAATAGTAAACTTTGAATGATGAAATGGATATTTTGAATAATGGAATGGACTGCTGCGACCCTTCAGTCCCTAATTACAGATTTATCTTATACCTTATTCGAAAGCTAATAAACAGAGGAACAAAAGGTATATAGTCATTATGTTCCGCAATGCCTATAATAGGAGTAACGCACGACCTAAATGTCGATATACGCGTGAACATACGCACCCTGTCTCGCTACTTTTATAGTTATTGTGACTTCCTCAGTTTTTGTTGTTGTTTTTCTTTGAATCTGATTTGTATCTTCTTTGTGGATTTATGAGACTTGAGCATTTGTAAAAAGTAAAATCACTAAAAAACTGAACTCCGATGAAAATTCAAAAAGAAAAGTCCTGAAACTACTATTGTTTTTAATTTGTTAGCTTGACTCTAACTATATTAGCTTACATCTACTTCATATGAACTTTGGTTGATAATTGTTTCATTGACAATCACACCACATCTCCTTATTTTCATTCCTTAATTTTTGCACATGCTTTACTCGTTACTAAAACAAACGAGACGTTTATTCTTACTGTTATGTTCGTCACCTTTCCTCTGTGTATACTCTGGTAACTTGATAAGAATCATAACTGAAAACCGACCAATATTCAAAACTCTTTGAAGGGAAAATAATTATATTTTATTTTAACCTATATTCATTTTACAAAATACTTGCTTAAACTTCTTCAAATAACGTTTTCAGTTTAATGTTTACAGAAAAGGATCAGTAACAGTAACTATGAATGCATTTCTAAAGGTATAACCAGGTATTAAGGGGAAACTTTGTGTTCATTGTTTAGCATATGGAATTTACGTAGGATAGTTTTGGTTATCTTTGTGGTTCGTAATCTGGTGCTTACACGAAAAAAAACATATAAATAGAAAAAATTACCTTCATTAGGACTGGGCAGATAGTTTACAATGAGTAATTGTATCACACATTTTGGTCGTTTCAAAGAAAAATAGAAAATATAAATTAGGAAGGGAGAGTTGTAACTTGAACAAAGTAACACAGTCACTTCCATGTGATGAATTTGCGGAAGATACAACTTTTATTAAAGTCTACTAAATTATCTACTTGATAAAAGAATGATTTTGTTTGGTCATCTTTTGTATGCTATTTTATTTTGAAACGTCAAAACTATTTAACATGTGCTGTAATCGTATTCTGAACCCTGGACATTGGAACAGTAATCCTTCCAACCATTCCTGAAAAGATAGACCTCCAAGATGAGAAATTCATATCTTTGAAATCAAAAGACAACATGTAACATTTAACAAATTTTTCAATGAAAACATACTTATTGGTCATAAACTTGTGGTTACTATAACAATTGTATCTCTGTGTTCCTTACAGCTTAATTCATAATGATTGGTTTTTCCTTATCACATCTTATTACCTTATTGCTCTTTCTAGGCTATTTTTAACAATAAATATACGTTGCATTACTTATGTTTTATCTCATTAAAATGAAATTGATTTCTAGTACGTTATATCTAATATACAAAATAGCATTTTGTTTTTCGTGATGTTTGTAATTTAAGACCCCGATCATATACAATTTCAAGAACAGATTGTTTTTTTTTCAAAAATCAAGATCACTTTAGAGCAATTTACATACACGTTTTATATCCTTTTCCAAGGAAACTTTAAACCTAAACTTACCATCTGCTAAACCCCCCACATTTTTTAATCCTTACGGCACAATATGCATCGTTTGATATGTCCGAGTTAGTCAATGCTGCAACGAGAAAACAAATATTTAATTCTTTGAGGTAAAATCTTCTCATACTACATCTCCTTAATCAAAAAATTAAAAAACGATACCTAGATAATATCACGTCATATACCGGTAAAAGTGCAAAACAATCATATTCAAGACCACTTCAAATAATAATACATGAATAAATGAATAAATGAATAAATATTTTTAAAAGTTTTGTTTTCATTTTTTTTTTTAAAGTATTGCTGGTGAACTATCAGTGCAGATGGTATAATCAGCTAAGTAGTCAAAACATCGGCACTGATATGTTTATATACATTATCAGTTATCAAGAAACTAAGATTTCAACTCTCTCGGGTAAAGTTGACATTAGAAGGATTTTTAACTCTTTCGGTTCTTATACATTCTTGCAAATATTCCCCTTTTGAGCGTTCCTGGGGAAGAAAAATTAGATAATTAAAAGAACTTTGGCTGTATTATTTTTTTTCCATTTATACCCTGTATACCAAAATTGAATTTTAAAGAGATTTCTGTAATTAGACATAATAGATGTAATAAACTATCAACCTACAGAAGTGCCTTGCATATAATGACGTTTTAATTTATTGCTACAAACTGATATGGTTATTCATATTCATGTTGTTGTCTCTTTGACATATTCCCATTTCCATTCTCAAATTTATCAGTTATTAAGGTTCTGACCAATATTCGATACAAATTATACTCGATATGATTTTAAACAAAATATAAATCATGCCACTGATTATTTGTTTCCCCATATATTTCTTATGGGTAAAATATTATAATCGAAGGGTTCACTTCGGCTTCCAACAGATTATATAGCTAGCATATGAAGTTGTACTTACAGGTGCAAGAGTCGGCACATCCGTAGGTATTAACTCTCCAACATATGGAGGTACTAGTGCCGCTTGGCCTTCCGCAATTGAATTTACTGTTAATCTGGAATATACCATAATCTTTCGATCCAGAATTTGTACCTATTGCGTCATAATGGAAGTTACTTTCGTGTTTAACCAAACACAACCCTGAAAGGAAGTATAAAATACAATTGTCAGCATAGCAGACCGCATCATCTACTAAAACCCGTCTCTTTCGAAAAAATAGACAAACAAACATCATGGAACAATACATGAGTCAGATAGTCTGACTTGGTACATAAGCACACAGACAGACACTGTTTACATGATGACCTAAATATGTTATACCAAATTAAAAAAATCTTACTTCAGGAGACGTATGGCTCAAACTGAAAAATATAAATTTAGATTCCACATATTGTTATTGTGTTTTGGAAATATTCATTCTCTTTCTTGATGCAGACGTCCGGTTTTATTTGTAAATGCTGCATTTTGTATGCACGTTTGAATTCTTAATCCAGTCAAGAGTAAATATTCTGAAATTTTTTGGCAGCATATACATATTCAAACTAAGAAACTTAGATCAAACCCGAGTTGAATTGTGCACGAAACTGTCTAGAATAAGGAAATATTTTTTTTAATATTGTGAAAATCGTTCTCACGCAGAAACTGTTTTATTCGTACATTTTATGAATGGAAATTAATCATGCAATTTCCCAAAACCGAAGCATTGTCATATGATCTGCAATGCACCACAATACCCATTGATATCATTCACTTGAAAATGATAAACTGTTTATTGTTATCAAATGAACCAGGATTATAATTTAGTACGTCAGACGCGCGTATCGTCTACATAAGACTCATCAGTTGAAGAGCATTGAGGATCCATAATTCCAAAAAGTTGTGCCAAATACGGCTAAGGTAATCTATACCTGGGATAAGAAAATCCTTAGTTTTTCGAAAAATTCAAAGTTTTGTAAACATGACCACATTAGTGATATTCATGTCAACACCGAAAGATTGACTACTGGGCTGGTGATACCCTCGGGGACGAAACGTCAACCAGCAGTGTCATCGACCCAGTGGTGTAAATAGTTTTTCAAAGGTACCAGGATTATAATTTAGTACGCCAGACGCGCGTATCGTTTACATAAGACTAATCAGTGACGCTCATATCAAAATATTTATAAAGCCAAACAAGTACAAAGTTGAAGAGCATTGAGGATCCAAAATTCCAAAAAGTTGTGCCAAATACGGCTGAAGTAATCTATGCCTATTATACTCACAGTCTCTAAGATCACTATCTGGTACGCCCTGATTGCGTAGTGCTTGTACAACTTGGCACTTCGTTTTTGTAGCTCCATAGGAATACCCCACAAGTACCAAGACAAGTAAGATTGGAAACGAACAATGCATCTTGAAATCACTGACCTCAGACTGCAAAAAAGGGATGTTGTTAAACAAAAATGTATCAATAAAATAATCCTAGATTCTTATTCATCGCCACGACTTTTTCAGCACCACAAAATTATAAAAACAAATGTTACTATTTTCTTTATTTTGTCAAAACAATCATATATTTTCAAAAAAGTTTGATGATACTCTAAAAAGCTTTTTTAATTGCATAAAAGCCAAGTCATATACCCGAATCTAGTTTCCTATAGAACTAAATTAATATACCAAATGTATTTTTATGCATGAATTTAACGTTATAGATGCAGTAATTTTGAACATTTGTCTTTAATATTAAGCGATGCTAGTTGCACATCTAACAATATTAACACTAACTCTTTAGTTAAAACGATTGTCATTTTATAAAATAGGCAACTAAAAATTAAAACGTTTGGCTTACCTTTAAGATTTTTTGAAGTATAAAAACAAAGATTTGTTCCCAACTATATATACTAAAATTATATCCGGCATTAGATTTCCATCAACAATTAAAATAACAAACATACTGATCTCCAACCACGTACACAGCATCGCAGTTACAACTTTATAGTTTGAGGTGAAGGGAAAAGGATATAGATCGATAAAGAGAGGTATTCAAATAATACATAAATGCACTTTATGTTCTATTTATATTACTTTGAAAACAAATAAAAACCTTCATAATTTATTTTCTGTCATTGCTTTCATAATAACACCCTGTTTAACGACCATCTATATGAAAACTTTTCACAATTTATTTTGCATTTCTCTCTAAGAGGACCCAATGCCACACAGTTACCTTTGTTAATATATTAATTTTGATAAACATCTATATCCTGTTGGTACATTCAAATAATAATAACATCAAATAAGCAAATAAGTTAAAATGAAAAGAAGGATCAAGAGAAACTTATAAATCTTTGCTTGTCATTTCAAATTGAAACATGTTCCAAGAACTCACACATTTTGTATGCATAGTTTACGTGACTGATCGCGTAGATAGTTATGGAGATACATGTATTAGCAATTTATAGATTTTCGACCTTGCAATGTGAGACTGATGCATGTCCATTGTATGACGAAATAAGACAAGATAAGTTTTCACCCTTGAAATATAAGTCTTCAAGCTTTTTAATCTTGTCAGTGTTATAACAACTTATTTGAACTTACATGAGCAACACCACGAATGCCACATGTGTAGCAGGATCTGTATACCCTTCCGGAGCACCGGATATCACTCCAGTTTTGGTGGGGTTCTTGTTGCGTAGTCTTTAGTTTTCCATATTGTGTCTAGTGTGCTATTATTTGTCTGGGTTTTTTTTCTTAGTCCATGGCGTTGTTAGTTTATTTTCGGTCTATGAATTTGACTGTCCCTCTTGTATCTTTCGCCCCTCTTTTATTTGATTTCTCACAAATTGATCAGGTCTTACACTAAATTGTAAAATAAATTTAAATTCATTTTAAACGGTAAATTAATGCCAAATATTGTCATTGATTTATGAATGAAAATAAGCTCATATGAACATATAATATTATAAATAAAGACAACAGTAGTATACCGCTGTTCAAAAGTCATAGGATTTAAGCTTAAATCCTGAAAAATGTGTGCAGACATTAAGCTTAATGCCTGAACTATAAATGCGAGTAAATAAAAGATATTTATTCATTTAAATAAAAATATATTCGTTACATAATAACATTATGAGAACTGTTTATCGAAACTGTCCTATAAAATATTCTAAGGACAGAAACTATGATAAAGTTAGTACTTACAACATGGTCCGAGACCACAATTAATTCGTAGTGCATTTCTTTTAGAACATAAATGAAAATAAAAAAAATCCCACCAAACTTTTACAGTGTGTTGTACTACTTTTGGGACAAATTATATCAAAATTATAGAAAACTTCATCGGCTCTAACTCAAAATATGGACAATTTTATGTTGAGGGCGTCTTGAAATCTTTTGACAGCTTCTGAAGTGCTAATTTTAAACCTTTTTCAGCTGTACCAAATCACTACTTTCCTTTAAAATTCTGGACCCAATTTTTTTACAGTGTAATTTCACCCCCTACTTGCAATTTGAGGTATTAAACATGGAGAAATAAATTTGGAAGGGGTATAACAAGAGTGCACACGCTGAAATGTCTCGCCTTCTATACTAATCATTGATATTATGTTGATAGTCCTAAGTATAAAGCTAAGCTTTATTACAACTGTCACATAAACTTAACATTAACCAAGATAACTAAACAAAGACCAATGAACCTTGAAAAAGAGGTCCAGGTCAGATGAACCATGCCAGGCAGACAGGTACAGCTAACAATGCTTCTATACAACATATATAGTTGACACATTACTTATGGTTTAAGAAAAATAGACCAAAACACAAAAACTTAACACTGTGCAATGAACCGTGAAAATGAGGTCACGGTTAAATAAAACCTGCTCGACTGACATAAAGATCATAAAATATTTCCATACACCAAATATAGTTGACCTATGGCATATAGCATTAGATAAAAAGACCAAAACTCAAAAACTTAACTTTGACCGCTGAACCATGAAAATGAGGTCAAGGTCACATGACATCTGCCCACTAGACATGTACACTTAACAATCATTCCATACAACAAATATAGTAGACCTATTGCATATGGTATGAGAAAAAAAGACCAAAACACAAAAATTTAACTATAACCACTGAACCATGAAAATGAGGTCAAGGTCAGATGACACCTGCCAGTCGGACATGTACACCTTACAGTCCTTCCATACACCGAATATACTAGCCCTATTGCTTATAGTATCTGAGATATGGACTTGACCACCAAAACTTAACCTTGTTCACTGATCCATGAAATGAGGTCGAGGTCAAGTGAAAACTGTCTGACAGACAGGAGGACCTTGCAAGGTACGCACATATCAAATATAGTTATCCTATTACTTATAATGAGAGAGAATTCAACATTACAAAAAATTTGAACTTTTTTTCAAGTGGTCACTGAACCATGAAAATGAGGTCAAGGACATTGGACATGTGACTGATGGAAACTTCGTAACATGAAGCATCTATATACAAAGTATGAAGCATCCAGGTCTTCCACCTTCTAAAATATAAAGCTTTTAAGAAGTGAGCTAACGCCGCCGCCGTAGCCGCCGTAGCCGCCGCCGCCGCCGGATCACTATCCCTATGTCGAGCTTTCTGCAACAAAAGTTGCAGGCTCGACAAAAATTAATGACAAGTAACCCACTGTCAACACTAGGGACTATATTTGTACAATTGCGGTCTCGGACCACACGTCTCAGCATGCACATCGAAGCTATCTTAGCTAGGATGTCATAACCGCTTTCCTAAGTAATGGCGAAAACGAAAATAGCGAATGAAAAAAAAATGAAATAGTGTATCAAATTTTACTAACAACTTTAATTTAAAAACCGATTAATTATTAGAAAATAGTTATTTTAAATAAAATTCTGTAATTTTGATATCATAATTGTACATTTAAACTCTTTGTTAACTATGTTAATTTATTACTGCGATTAACATATGTTTGAATATGAACAAAAGAGAAAAAAATCTTACCTTATCCTAGATATAAAAAAGAAGATGGGGTATGATTGCCAATGAGACAACTGTCCACAGGAGACAAGAAATAAAATTACTAATAAAATATGTTTTCTTTTATATATTAAAACACATCAAATAATAATTTAAAAATAAGAAAACTTGTTAAAATGATTTTGTTATCACAAGTCGTGGATCTGTTAACAAAGACAATTAACTTATCCAATAAAAAATGGAAATTGGTGTGACCAAAAAAACATATCTTAATTTTGTCTACTTTTGACCAGTTCAAACCAACTCGACTAGTGAAGTGTATAAATTCTCAAATAAATATTATAATAATTCTATGAAATCCCCCCTTTCTTTAATTGGATAAGACGAAAAAAATATGGCCATTATGTACTTTTTGAATAGATTTTGATCATATTTAAATTACCCCGATTTTGTTTTTTGTCCATGGATTTATGAGTTTGAACAGCGGTATACTACTGTTGCCTTTATTTAATGAACCAATTTGAGGGTGGGGCGTATTTTAAACTTAAATACCAAAAAAATTTACGGTTAATATTCTTTTTTAAATTAAGAACAACCGACTAGTATAGCACTCCAAATGCTTAGTTTTTTTTTATATTCAAAACACAAATTCTTCTCCAAATACTAGCACAGCATTCACTTTTCGGGGCTGACTCTCATACCTCTATTAAAGTTCTGGCAAAATTTTAAATGCAGAACAAAAAAACTTACAAGAAAAGGGTATCAGTGAACTAATATTCACCTCAGCTATCATTATTAGCTATGCTATTGTAAATTTAGGATAAGATTTAATTAAACCCTATACCAATATTTCAGAAACTTCCAGTTTTGGCCGATTCTAGTATGTAAAAGATGCCATATTTGAGCTGCCAAATATTTTAAACCTATGGTTCAAATCTTTTAAAATTTGGACAATTTTATGTTGAGGGCGTCTTGAAATCTTTTGACAGCTTCTGAAGTGCTAATTTTAAACCTTTTTCAGCTGTACCAAATCACTACTTTCCTTTAAAATTCTGGACCCAATTTTTTTACAGTGTAATTTCACCCCCTACTTGCAATTTGAGGTATTAAACATGGAGAAATAAATTTGGAAGGGGTATAACAAGAGTGCACACGCTGAAATGTCTCGCCTTCTATACTAATCATTGATATTATGTTGATAGTCCTAAGTATAAAGCTAAGCTTTATTACAACTGTCACATAAACTTAACATTAACCAAGATAACTAAACAAAGACCAATGAACCTTGAAAAAGAGGTCCAGGTCAGATGAACCATGCCAGGCAGACAGGTACAGCTAACAATGCTTCTATACAACATATATAGTTGACACATTACTTATGGTTTAAGAAAAATAGACCAAAACACAAAAACTTAACACTGTGCAATGAACCGTGAAAATGAGGTCACGGTTAAATAAAACCTGCTCGACTGACATAAAGATCATAAAATATTTCCATACACCAAATATAGTTGACCTATGGCATATAGCATTAGATAAAAAGACCAAAACTCAAAAACTTAACTTTGACCGCTGAACCATGAAAATGAGGTCAAGGTCACATGACATCTGCCCACTAGACATGTACACTTAACAATCATTCCATACAACAAATATAGTAGACCTATTGCATATGGTATGAGAAAAAAAGACCAAAACACAAAAATTTAACTATAACCACTGAACCATGAAAATGAGGTCAAGGTCAGATGACACCTGCCAGTCGGACATGTACACCTTACAGTCCTTCCATACACCGAATATACTAGCCCTATTGCTTATAGTATCTGAGATATGGACTTGACCACCAAAACTTAACCTTGTTCACTGATCCATGAAATGAGGTCGAGGTCAAGTGAAAACTGTCTGACAGACAGGAGGACCTTGCAAGGTACGCACATATCAAATATAGTTATCCTATTACTTATAATGAGAGAGAATTCAACATTACAAAAAATTTGAACTTTTTTTTCAAGTGGTCACTGAACCATGAAAATGAGGTCAAGGACATTGGACATGTGACTGATGGAAACTTCGTAACATGAAGCATCTATATACAAAGTATGAAGCATCCAGGTCTTCCACCTTCTAAAATATAAAGCTTTTAAGAAGTGAGCTAACGCCGCCGCCGTAGCCGCCGTAGCCGCCGCCGCCGCCGGATCACTATCCCTATGTCGAGCTTTCTGCAACAAAAGTTGCAGGCTCGACAAAAATTAATGACAAGTAACCCACTGTCAACACTAGGGACTATATTTGTACAATTGCGGTCTCGGACCACACGTCTCAGCATGCACATCGAAGCTATCTTAGCTAGGATGTCATAACCGCTTTCCTAAGTAATGGCGAAAACGAAAATAGCGAATGAAAAAAAAATGAAATAGTGTATCAAATTTTACTAACAACTTTAATTTAAAAACCGATTAATTATTAGAAAATAGTTATTTTAAATAAAATTCTGTAATTTTGATATCATAATTGTACATTTAAACTCTTTGTTAACTATGTTAATTTATTACTGCGATTAACATATGTTTGAATATGAACAAAAGAGAAAAAAATCTTACCTTATCCTAGATATAAAAAAGAAGATGTGGTATGATTGCCAATGAGACAACTGTCCACAGGAGACAAGAAATAAAATTACTAATAAAATATGTTTTCTTTTATATATTAAAACACATCAAATAATAATTTAAAAATAAGAAAACTTGTTAAAATGATTTTGTTATCACAAGTCGTGGATCTGTTAACAAAGACAATTAACTTATCCAATAAAAAATGGAAATTGGTGTGACCAAAAAAACATATCTTAATTTTGTCTACTTTTGACCAGTTCAAACCAACTCGACTAGTGAAGTGTATAAATTCTCAAATAAATATTATAATAATTCTATGAAATCCCCCCTTTCTGTAATTGGATAAGACGAAAAAAATATGGCCTTTATGTACTTTTTGAATAGATTTTGATCATATTTAAATTACCCCGATTTTGTTTTTTGTCCATGGATTTATGAGTTTGAACAGCGGTATACTACTGTTGCCTTTATTTAATGAACCAATTTGAGGGTGGGGCGTATTTTAAACTTAAATACCAAAAAAATTTACGGTTAATATTCTTTTTTAAATTAAGAACAACCGACTAGTATAGCACTCCAAATGCTTAGTTTTTTTTTATATTCAAAACACAAATTCTTCTCCAAATACTAGCACAGCATTCACTTTTCGGGGCTGACTCTCATACCTCTATTAAAGTTCTGGCAAAATTTTAAATGCAGAACAAAAAAACTTACAAGAAAAGGGTATCAGTGAACTAATATTCACCTCAGCTATCATTATTAGCTATGCTATTGTAAATTTAGGATAAGATTTAATTAAACCCTATACCAATATTTCAGAAACTTCCAGTTTTGGCCGATTCTAGTATGTAAAAGATGCCATATTTGAGCTGCCAAATATTTTAAACCTATGGTTCAAATCTTTTAAAATTTTTACAAGAGGTTACGGTTGGCCTAGTTTATCAATTTAAACAAATTAAGAAAAATTAAATGACAGGATTTTTTTAGGGCATAGTGTTGGGTACACCCTTAATTTGTTGATTCTATTTGTAATGCTTTTTTTGTAGTTAATGTTTACTTATTTAGAGTTATATCTCGTCTCTCTATTTTTAATATATACCAGATTTGATAAATGTTTGGTATGACTATAAACTTTACTTCTGTTCTCGTACTATGAACAAATATTTCCGTTCTCCATTTAAACTGTATACCTTACAAAAAAATATTTTCAGTAACCTGTGAAAATTATTCTATTTGGCGAGTTTTTGTTTAAAGTTATTGTTGTTTTTCTGAAATTGTTTAACATCTCACAGCGGTATACTCCTTATTTATTCATTCACCCATATTTTATTGATTTTGTCTTTACATTGTGTCATAGATCAAATCTATTCGTTAAGTTAATTTTAATTTTGAATGGATAGTTGTCTCATTTGGTAATCATATATACTTATTGTTATATTACATCCGTTTTACAGTCACCATTTCAAATGTTTTGACTAATACGACGTGTATGTATCTCAACTCACTAACGACATGTTTTCGGAGTCTTATCGTTTTTGGCGTATTGAATTTTAAACCTGATGCTTTTTGTTATCTATTAATCATGTTTTTCTTTGTCTAATATGTTCTCCTATTTATTTGTATTGTAGTCCTGTAATATTATGTTGTCATTTCAATGTTATATTTAACTTTGCTATTAAAGTGCGAGGTTTGGCATGCCACAAAACCAGGTTCAACCCACCACTTTTATTCCCCTTTAAAAGTGTCCTGTACCAAGTCAGGAAGATGGCCATTGTTATATTATTGTTCGTTTCTGTGTGTGTTGCATTTTAACGTTGAGTCGTTTGTGTTTTCTCTTATTTTTGAGATATTGAGATCAGACGTGGCACGGTACTTGTCTATCCCAAATTCATGTATTTGGTTTTCTTGTTATATTTGTTATTCTCGTGGTGTTTTGTCTGATGTTTGGTCCGTTTCTGTGTGTGTTACGTTTCGGTGTTATGTCGTTGCTCTCCTCTTATATTTAAGGGCATACGATACAGTTACAGGGGAGGTAATGACGTTGCTAACGTAAAATGTTATTTTTGCGACGTCAAACTTTGACATATCGGGAAAAGATGCATTTTTGACTGATTTTTATCATTCAAACTGATTTAATTTGAAAACGAGTGCATGGACCCCTATTTTTTAAAACGGCAATTTGTTTCATTTTGCAAGAAGATTATGTGACCCAAATTTCATAAAACTGTAAATAGAGGATTTTTTAAAATTTTGATAAACATGCAGCAAAAAATGACGTTTGTTCCTCTTATCATGAACATTTGATAAATATGAGTTATTTCTGAATAAAAATTGCATAATTTTTAATGATACTTATAAAATACAGAAATTACCGATAATTGAACAAAAAACCATTTGTGTTTATCTTTTAATACAAAAAAGTTATGTCTTTCTTTCGAAAAAGAAAATACGTACACAAATCTGAATTTTGAGCAAATATACAAAATTTCGACCTCATTTTACTCAAAAAGTAGCACATGAAGGTAAATTTTTTATTACATATTTGATTTAATCAGGTAAAAAATAGCCTATATGCAAATTTTCATCAACTTGTAAATACAGGTTCAAAACTGTATCATATGCCCTTAATGCGTTTCCCTCGGTTTTAGTTTGTTACCCCGATTTTGTTTTTTGTCCCTGGATTTATGAGTTTTGAACAGCGGTATACTACTGTTGCCTTTATTTATATCTTTTGATTTCAATAAGTCGTATGATCCGTAAGTTTCATTTTGTGTCATAATTTTGATTGTGACATTTTGACAGTGTACCAATTTTATTAAAATTAAATCTCAGTACTCGCTCATTTTTATGCTTGGTCGCTGCGTGGTAGCAGCGACCAAGCATAAAAATGAGCGAGTGCTGATACTAGTAGTTATCAAAGGTACCAGGATTATAATTTATTACGCCAGACGCGCGTTTCGTCTACAAAAGACTCATTAGTGACGCTCATATCAAAATATTTATAAAGACAAACAAGTACAAAGTTGAAGAGCATTGAGGATCCAAAATTCCAAAAAGTTGTGCCAAATACGGCTAAGGTAATCTATACCTGGGATAAGAAAATCCTTAGTTTTTCGAAAAATTCAAAGTTTTGTAACAGAAAATTTATTAAAATGACCACATTATTGATATTTATGTCAACACCGAAGTGTTGACTACTTGGCTGGTGATACCCTCCGGGACGAAAAGTCTACCAGCAGTGGCATTGACCCAATGGTGTAAATAGTTATCAAAGGTACCAGGATTATAATTTAGTACGCCAGACGCGCGTTTCGTCTACAAAAGATTTATCAGTGACGCTCATAACAAAATATTTATAAAACCAAACAAGTACAAAGTTGAAGAGCATTGAGGATCCAAAGTTTCAAAAAGTTGTGCCAAATACGGCTAAGGGATAAGAAAATCCTTAGTATTCGCTGAGATTTAATTTTAATTAGATTGACAGTGTAATTAATTGATTGGCGGGTTATACATGCATAGAAGAAGACGCTTGTCATGCCCCGTCCTTTTAAAGTTCTTGCAATTCCTTCAAGTTTTTCCTGGATTTGTTACTTGTTATGAATTAAAAAGATTTAAACATCAGTAAACTACAGTGATATGTTTGCTCAATACCTAAGCTTAAAATTGTTAGTTGTGCACATGCATGATTCATTACTTAATTAATCAAACTGTAAACTAGTATTCTTTACTGGTATGTTCATCACATTTCCTCTGTAACTTAAATACTTTGGTTCTAAATAGGAGTCATAATTAGTTTAAACTTTTTAAGGGCAATCTTTATCTGGAATCTAGAAACATTTCAACGCTTTTATTGTGATCTGATTTTAGTGTGTCGTATTTGTCACGTCAACTAATATATTCTTAATTTGTATCTTGTGTTTTTAACCATAAAATATCAATCATTATTTCTATCTATTCACTAAACTTAGTATAAGTGGCCATGGTCTTGAAATAGAAAATAGTCGTTACAATAAAATTCCTTGAGAACAAAGACTGTATAAAACCTGCAAAGTCATCGAAGATATTCTCTATTGCAAGGTAAACGAAAATATCAGATAAAGTTTATATAATGATATACAATTATGAACATTTAATTCATTTTCCTGATGATGAAAATATATTTTATATATGAAACCCCTCTTCCTTTAGATATGTTAGAATTATTGCTTTCTTTATTAAAAGGTCGTCAGAACTGAGGACAGAGGTCTTTACAGCATAGGATCATTAGTTGTAACTGTTAATGATTTCCCCAAAAGTATACTTGGTGGTCATTGTTTAGCCCTTTACCGTGGATAGTTTTGGTAATCTCTTATTGTGTTAGCCCGTTGTGCATCCTCGAGAGATATAATACATATATCTCCTTTAAATGTTATAAAGACCGTCAACAATGACATTGTACACATTCGTTTGTTTCAAAGAACTATTCGAAAATATCAATTAGGAAACAGTAGAAATATTAATCAAGTGCAAAGTCAGTTTCTTTCGATGAGATATAATGTTTATGCAATTATGTGTGAACATAATTTTAATATTATAATATTTGTTTAATCTTCATATACATTTTATCTGATCTCATGACATACCCAGAAGAATATCTAGCATGAGCTATAATCGTATTCTGAACCCTGGTCATCAGAACAGTGGTTTTTCCATCCATACCTAAAAAATAGACCTCAAGATGAGAAAATCATGCATAATTGAAATTTTTATTTGAATAGACAAGCATATTACATTACAAATTAATCAGTGAAAATGTATTATAGTTTCTTTATACACCTCATTACAAAATAACAATGGTATGGCAGTGTTCCTGGCGATACATATAAATAGGAAAGCCACCTTTTGCAGTCTTTTTTCCTATCATATTGTATTATACGTATAAGTCTTTATTAATAATAGGTGTCTTAATATATATAAATGAATCGAAATAACCCCAGGCAGCAGCATATTTGATTTCCTTTAACCATGGGTTAGTTTGATTTATTGGTTTAACTCGGTGTTTAGTATAGTAAAAATACTTATATTATCAAAAAGATCCGATTTTGTGAAGGGATTCTCAATTTCCTGGATGGGAATCATTATATGAAATGAAGAAAGTATAACTAATATAAGTCCATGAAAAAATGTAATACACAAAGAGGGACGAAAGATACCAGAGGGACAGTCAAACTCATAAATCGAAAATAAACTGACAACGCCATGGCTAAAAATGAAAAAGACAAATAGACAAATAATAGTACACATAACACAACATAGAAAACTAAAGAATAAGCAACACGAACCCCACCAAAAACTGAAGGTGAATTCAGGTGCTCCGGAAGGGTAAGCAGATCCTGCTCCACATGTGGCACCCGTCGTGTTGCTTATGTGATAACAAATCCGGTAAATAGTCTAATTCGGTAGGTCACATTCATGAAAGGGAAGGGGATTGTAGTTACGACGTAAGGAACATATCCGATATACATTTGTGAAACGGTTATTCCATAACGGTCAACTAACTCGTGATGGTGTCCGTAAAATTTACGAAGGAATGATTTCAACTTCACCATTTGGAACTCTAGGTTTAATAGCTTCCATGTGAGCAGCAACCCTCTATCAAGAAAATCATGATAGGAAATGCAAGCACGGGAATATCGTATCAATGGGGAGATATATACCCCGTATGCAGGTGCTGCTGGAATGTTTCTACTTAGAAATGGAAAGTTCACAATTGGACAGCTGAAATCATGTCTTTTGTCGTAAAGTTTTGTTTTCAAACTTACCATCTGTCAAAACCAGCATAACTTTTAACCCTTTCGGCACAATTTACTTCGTTTGATATGTCCGAGTTCGTGAATGCTGCAACAAGAAATCAAGTAAGTGTTTTCATAAACTGGTCCGCCATGCCATCTTAATCCAAAACGAACGGGTTAGAGCCATGGTCAACTCGGCTTTAATTAAACGAGTCTTATAAATCCAACAATTTGCTACAAAATTGAGTATTTATATTGACAAGAACGGTTGACAACTCACCTCAATTGTTAATACTGCAATGCCACAAAATAATTAAGTCACTTAATTAGCTTCATACGGTAATCAATTCATATCACGACAGGGTATTAATATTATGTACATTTAATGATACGCGTGTGTGCAAACCTGGGTGTACTGCTAGAATCAGAGACATATAAAACAACCTGGATATTTCATAGGGTTATTCATATTCAGTTATCAAGGTTCCAACCAATGTTTGTTGCATATTAACTCTACTCCATATATTTTCACAAAAGATATAAAGATTATATCACTAGATTGTAAAGTTGTGCTTACAGGTGCAAAAGTCGGTGCAGCCGTAGGTGTTAACTCTCCAACACATGAAGGAACTAGTACCCTTTGGATTTCCACAAGGGTATTTGTTGTTCATCTGAAAAATGCCATTATCTTTCGAACCAGAATGTGTACCTACTACGTAATATCTGTAGTTAATTTCGTGTTTAACAAAACACAATCCCGAGAGAGTTAATATTGATAACTTTAGTATTGTTGATGTAAATCAAGTGTGAACTGTTGTAATATGAAACATATCGAAAGGATTACAGGAATTATTTCGGAAAAAAATAGACGTACACACGTTATCAAACAACACATGAGCTAAATAGACAGACTTGGTACATGAAAACAATGTACACAATGTAATGGGGTTAAGCCTGGCAGACAATCTATACATCATGATCTAATTATTTATAAAAACAAATTTATCTTATTCCAGGCAAACGCATAGTTAATACTGAAATACACTGCGTTTTTACTATTATTCCACATGGTTTTTTTTCACACGTTGTTGTCAATATGATGTAATTCTATGTGACTGTCATACAAGTGAGAGGTTTGCTATATAATCAGAACTAATCCATCATTTTCTATATACGTTAATAACTATAGCAAGCTAGGGATATAACAGTTGTTTTTCCATTCGTTTGATGGGTCTGAGCTATTGAGTTTGCCATTTGATAAAGGACTTTCCAGTTTGAATTTTCCTTCGACTTCGGTATTTTATTTATTTTATGTTTTATTCAAAACACGTGAGGAATTGCAGTGAATAAAGAAACATATATTTGAAATATTTAAAAATCGTTCTCGACAAGAAACTATTTTGCTTCTGTTTAAAAAAAATAATGGGTGCAAAATTTTCAAAACCGATGCATTGTTATAAGATCTGCAATGCACCATATCTGTCATTCACTCAGACTGCTAAGCATACAGTATTACTGACAGACTCTAAGATCACTATCTGGTACGTCCTGATTAGGTAGTGATTGTACAACTTAACACTTTGTTTTGGTAGCTTCATAAGAATACCCATCAAGTGTAAAAGCAATTAAGATAGGACACAAACAATTCATCTTGTATTCTTTGATTTGCAAAATCACAAAAATACTGAACTTCGAGGAAAATTCAAAAGTGAAAGTCCCTAATCAAATGACAAAATCAAACTCCAAACACATTAAACTTAGTCTAATGGATAACAACTGTCATATTCCTGACTTGGTACAGGCATTTTCTCATGTAGAAAATGGTGGTTTAAACCTGGTTTTAAACTGCTAGGTAAACCTCTCACATGTATGACAGTCGCATCAAATTTCATTTTATTGACAACGATGTGTGAATAAAACAACGACATACTAGCTAGCTAGTAATAGGTAACAATGTAAAAAATGGGGGTACAACAGTCAATATTGTGTTTTAATCTTAATCACGTCATATGACTTTTTTTTTATATAAAATAAACACCAAAAAGACATATAGACAAAGCACATTTGCAAAAATTAAAAACAAGAATACGAGAATTATTATAGAACAATACCACAATGACGGGACGCATAAGTACCGAACCACGTCAAATGGTGATCAATAAAAACTCGTAAGGGTTCCGCGGAACCCAGTGTCTCGCCTACCTTTGCTGCCAATCGTAGGCTCAACAAAACTGAGGAAACAAATTCCTTTCAATAAAATCTTTTGATTGTAAGAAGCTTCTGTCCAAGTTTGAGAAAAATCCATGATAGTTTATGAATCTAAAAAATGTTTTAAAAACTTTTAACTGCAGACTGTATATTATGTTAACTGGAAGAAAAACTAAGTCCAGTTATAAATAAAATACGGATATACAGGTACAATATTTTAACAAATGTTCTTCTAAATACTAGCTGTTGACCATAAACAAGCTTCTGCCTAAGTTTGGTACAAATCCAGGATAGTTTAAGAAAGTTCATGAAAGTTTTGAAACTTTGACCACAGAGTGAATGTAATGTTTCATTTATAAGAATAATACGGAAAAAATGGAATTTTATTTTTACGAGACTTCCTTTTGGATACTATCTTATGATCATAAACAAGCTTCTGTCCAAGTTTGGTACAAATACATGATAGTTCAAGAAAGTTATTAAAACTTTTAAAAAAACTTTAACCACAGAGTGAATGTAATATTTCCTTGAAGAAAAACTTAGATTTACAAGTAAAATACGGAAAAAATAGAATTTTATTTTTACAAAACTTCCTTCTGGATTCTATTTTATGATCACAAACAAGCTTCTGTCCAAGTTGGGTACAAATCCAGGATAGTTTGAGAAAGTTATTAAAATTTCAAAAACTTTAACCACAGAGTGAATATTTGTGGACGCCGCCGACGAAATGAAGAATCGCTATTTCTCGCTTTTTCAACTAAAATCGAAGGCTCGACAAAAACAGACCAAACAGCAAAGGTAATATTCATTAAATCAAATAAAAGAATAGTATAATATGACCCTAATATGTATAAAAAGGGTTTTGTGTAGAAAAACTATTTAATAACACAAAAATCTAGATTCTTATTTCTCGAGTCACATCAAAATCTGATTTTAATTTCTGACTATTTTCTTTATTTTGGCAGAGGTTTTTGCCAAAATGGTAAAACAATATTTTCAAAGATGTTGGTTATTGTTGTTTATATTATCTATTGGCACAAAGGCATGATCCTATAACAGATTCTTGATAGAAAATAAAATAAATATACCAAATATATCTTTATGCAGCAGTTTTAAATGATAAATGTGTTTAATGTGTACATTTTTCTTTAATATTTGTGAATGCTGGTTAAACAGCTGACACGTACTAACGTTTAGTGAACATATATATCTAAAACTATTTTTCAGACCAAACCAGCATGTTTAAGATTACATCGTTAAGCTTACTTTTATGATTCATTTAGATATTAAATCAAAGATTTCTTTCAGAATATTTATATTGTAGTTATATCCGGTAGTGGATTTCCCGAAATCTTACACCAGATAGCAATTACAACTTTATTGTTTCAGGCCAAGGGAAAAGGTTTTAAGTTTGAAGGAGAGACATGTTCCAGTAAAACAATTTAATTCGTGTTCTATTTGTATTACTAGTACTATTTTTGAAAATAAAACTACTCATAACTTATTTATGCGGTTATAATTACGCCCATTACAGAAAAATGTATACACTCTTTTAATACTGAGGACCCAGTGTCACTGAGTTGTTTTTTCTAATAAATTATATTTGGTAAATATTTACATCCTGTTTAAAACTTTCAAAAAGTAACAACAATAAGTAAATGAATAATGCGTAAATGAATAGAATGATCATGGGAAATTCAAAAAGCTTTGTTCGTTATTTCTGGTCGAGACATGTTCCAAGAACTCAAAAACAGTTTTTGAACATTTTACGTGATTGGAGGCATGGACAGTTATGACTATATTAGATATTAATCGAGTTTTGATTTTGAAATCTTGCCATTGTATATAAATAAACTCATCATAGATACCAGTATTAAAATTTTATATTTACGCCAGACGCGCGGTAAAAAAGACATTCATAATTTTTCACCCTTGAAATCAAGAACTCAACATGCCAAATGGGGTCAGTGAAGTTACAACTCATTTTGAAACCAGGTACGTTGCAGACAATTGGTTGATAGTTTGCTTGACCATAGTTTTAATCATTGTCCTGTTAAATTTTATTTAAAACAGTTTCGTAAATAACTTCTTAACACAATGTTAACTGCTGTACCCACATTTTTGACATTGTTAATTATTATGTTGTTTTTTTTTGCTCACACATCATTGTCAATATTATAATTATATGCGACTGTAATACAAGTAAGTGGTTTAGCTAGCTATACAAAAAGGTTTGATCCACCACTTTATACACAAGGAAATGCCTCTAAACACTTAGGAATGTGACAGATTTTCCCTTTTGTTTGAAATGTTTGAGCTTTTGATTTTGACATTTGCAAACTCACCGTATTAAATTTTCCTTGGAGTTCGAAAATTTTTGAAGCGTACAATTGCGCAATTACGGAAAAACACTATGTTATATATAGATATGGAATATATTGACGAACGCTGTTGCACCTCACAAACTAAATGTAAATAAACTGTTATCACAGAGATATGTCTCGCTTTTTTTGTTATTTCGATAATGCAAATGTTGAAATTAAAATAGCAACACTTTACATGTAAGGTTTACAAATATTCAAAGTCAATGAACCATGACTGAAAGTGTATGGCTAAACAAACTCCATGAAAATGAGATGTGCCAATGCTTATGCAACTGCATACCAATTATCATTAACTTACCACTAGCAGTTCCCCATAAACTGACCTAATCACAAACTTATACATGAAAACTAATAAAAAAATTCACTCATTAGACCATGACTGAGGGGTGGAGCCAACTAATCTCCATGGAAATGAGATATGCTAATGCTTATACAACTGTATACTAATTATCATTAACTTATCACTAGTGGTTCCCCATAAACTGACCTAATCACAAACTAATACATGATAACTAAGCAAAAGTTTCAAAGTCAATAGACCATAACTGAGGTAGTGGGGCCAAATAATCTCCATGGTAATGAGATATGCCAATGCTTATACAACTGCATACCAAACATCTTTGCCTTACCACTAGTGGTTCACCAATGTCCATTAACTAGACTTAATCACAAACTAATACATTGTTGACGCCTCCGTCGCCGCCGACGCAGGAACCAGCATACTTATGTCTCCCTTTTTGACTCCGTCAAGCGTGACAAAAATGCCGAAATTTGGCATTTAGACATTCTTCAAGACATTTACTAAAATACAGTTTTTTTTTTTTTTAGGCTTAAATTATGCATATCACCATATATCAAAAAGTATAAATCAAAAGCTAACACACATCAGACGAATTGATAACAACTGTCATATTCCTGACTTGGTGCAGGCATTTTCTTATGTAGAGTATCTCACAGGAAATTCATGCACATTTTCGCGGATTTCAACTTCACCGGACAAACGCAAACATGATGAATTCATTTTATTTTCGTTGATACCAACTTTCGTGGTTATAGGAAAACGTCTGTATCGTGAAATTTTATTTCGTGATTTTAACAAAGTCTGCATGAATTCCTTTAGAAAATTTGCAATTCGATGACTATTTAAATTCGTGATTCCCCTGTTCCCCCGAAAAATTGGTATCCAACAAATATTACTGGATCAACAGTAGTATGCACTTAGCTTGTTTCGTTTAACACGCAAATTAGTTATGACGTTATGATAAACATTATCGGTGTTATGTACCATTAAGATTTTATCAAGTTCATTCTA
>CM034349.1:98943531-98990208 GCA_019925275.1 Mytilus edulis | reverse complement strand
AATTTCACTTATTTGTGAATGTTGCTTTTTACCCAATTACACAGCATTTTGATGTGATATTTAAAGATTATCGTTGATCATCTCAACAAGATTGATTTTCTCGCTTGAGCCGATACAGTGAAAGTAAGAAAAGCAATCGAGTTGAGATGATCAATGATTATCTGTTGATTACTATTTTACCTATGATGACATTGTCAATTTCATTAAAAAAATAAAGGTTACATCACTATTCTAACTTTCCCCTTATCACTCAATAATGAAATGTTGGTCATGATGATCAAAATGTTCAAGTGTGCTATACAGTTCTGTGTAAGAGAAATGATATAGTGAAATTTCAGCATTCTAGGATTCTAATAACCAAGTCAGATACAACTAGATGTGTCAAAGCGACACGAACGGCCCCGTCTCAAAAAGTTGAAAAATCTGCAATTTCAATAACACATGCATGACATGTGGACATAAACATGATGGTAGTCTCACATATCAAAAATCAGCTCAAATCTGGAGGCGTATAGAAAAATGTTTATATAACTGTGATTTTCAACAATTTTCAAAAGTTGTAAACCCTTTATTTTGTCAAAAATTAGCAGAGGGAAACAAAACTTTAACTTGATCTGTAACTCATCATGGTTAGCTCACATACCAAAAATTAGCCCAATATCTGAAAGCATTAGAAAAAAAGCTCTGTATAACTCTGATTTTCAAAAATTTATCAAAGTCCAAAGCCCGAAATTACAGCAAAAATTAGCCGAGCAAAATGAAACTTTAACTTGATCTGTAACTCATGAGTAACTCATATACCAAAAATCAGCCCAATACCTGAAAGTGTTTAGAAAAAAAGTTTGTATAACTGTGATTTTCAACAATTTATCAAAGTCCATAGCCTGTAATTTCGGCAAAAATTAGCCGAGCGGAACAAACTTAATCTTGATCTGTAACTCATCTTGGTTAATGCACATGCCAAAAATCATCCCAATATCTGAAAGCCTTTAGAAAAAAAGTCTGTATAACTGTGATTTTCAACAATTTATCAAAATCCAAAGCCCGTAATTTTCGGCAAAAAATTAGCAGAGCGGAAAGAAACTTAAACTTGATCTGTAACTCATCATGGTTAACGCACATACCAACAAGAGGCTGTCACAACGACAGCAAACCGGATTTATTAACATTTATTTGTGTCCTGGCAATATCACAAGAACCATTACTGATGAATGGTGAAAGTGAAAATCGTCAATATCAAATTTGACCTCCATTTTGTCATCAGTATCAACATATTAAAATTTGAAAAGCTTAGATTGAATGGTTCATGAGTAAATGCAACAACCTGAATGGAAACGCCATTTTACGATCTTTCAAGAACCATAACTCCTGAACGGTAAAAGTCAAAATCGTCATTATTGAACTTGACCTCTATTTTGTCATCAGTAACAACATATTAAAATTTCAAAAGCTTTAGTTGAATGGTTCATGAGAAAATGCACGGACACGACGGGAAAAAACCATTTTTCAATCTTTCAAGAACCATAACTCCTGAACGGTAAAAGTCAAAATCGTCATTATTGAACTTGACCTCCATTCTTTCATTAGTAACAACATATTAAAATTTGGGAAGCTTTAGTAGAACAGTTCATGCGTAAATGCACGGACAACTCCATTTTTCTATCTTTCAAGAACCATAACTCCTGAACGGTAAAAGTCAAAATCGCCATTATTGAACTTGACCTTTGTATAGTTGTCAGGAATAACATATTAAAATTTTAAAAGCTTTGGTTGAACGGTTCATGAGTTAATGCACGGACAACATTTGATTGCCGCCCGCCCGGCCGCCCGCCGTACATCCCCAAATCAATAACCGACATTTTTGTCACAAAAATCCGGTTAAAAATCAGCCCAATATCTGAAGGTGTTTAGAAGAAAACTCTGTATAATGGTTAGTTGTGGAATGATGGATTGACTGAATTACAGAATTTGAGAATTACTTCGTTGTGGAGCCATAAAAAAGCTTTTAGATTGTTACCATATGGTGTATGGAAAGATTGAAACTGAAAATTTAGAAACAAGCAAACTATCAAACTAGAGTCTAATGAAAAAAAAACCAATTTCAATGTAATATAAAATTTCCTTAAACAGAAGACAAATGATGATTTTACTTATTGCATTGTAATTAATACCTAATTGATATTGTGTGTATGCAATGAGTGTGTAATTTTAACTCTTGTGTACATGTCACACATATATATTACTTACCACTAGGAGCAGGTGTTGCGATTATACTCAATAAAACATCTATATAATATATAGGTTAAATAATCGCTTAGTTCAACAATGCAATACTTGCAGGCATACACAAATTGTGACAATTTTTGAAATCAATGGTTTAACTTTACTGTTGGCACAGTTTTGTCAGTTCTATTTCAGTTTTCCAAAGATATACATGAAATGAATGAAGAAAGTGTTCATGGGACACCAATGACCATACTTGAAAACATCCGTCAAATTCTACAATTTTTCAATTTACAAAGGTACATAACTTGTGAAAGTGAATGTTGAGTCACCCAAATTCAAAGTTGATCTATGTTTGGCGGTAATAAGCATTTTGTATAAGTTTTATAACATTTGGTTGAGGCATATTTAAAGTCCTTCACCTTTCAACAGATACCTTACATACTAAAATATTTGCTGCATAGTTTAAGATTTATACTTGTGTGTATGAACTATATGTTTTAAATATGTACTACTTTCCAGAATGATTTTTTTTAACCAGGCCCGATTAGTAGGTGTTACATCTTACATAGTCTATCCAAATTATTTTTGCTAAGATCTCACTGTGACTTTGAGATGAAGAACAGCAATAAAAGTGCTGTTCCTTTTCTTTTTGTATGTTTTCTTGCTGTGTATTTAATTATTTTGTGTCATGGATGAATATCCCATATCCTTTGTTTTTCTATTAAAGATACAGAACAAAAACTATTTTTGGTTCAAACAGACATACAGCCAGATAAAACAAAATGCTCCCTTCACTTATCTTACTTATCATATTTGGCACAACTTTTTGGAATTTGGGTCTTCAACTCTCTTCAACTTTATACTTGTTTGGCTTTCTTCCTATTTTGATCTGAGTGTCACTGATGAGTCTTATGTAGACGAAATGGGCATCTGGCATATCAAACTATAAGCCTGGTACCTTTGATTACTCATTATACAGGTTTTAAGATCAACCCATTTGAAGCCAACAGCAGATACTTAAAAAAACATGAATACCTTTTACAGTTTAACTGTAACAAAGGGTTTAATTAATCATGTGTTAGATAGATACCTGTAGAAGGTGCAGTAGTATTAGGACGTGCTGTGACATTCTGTTTCCACGATTCTGTTCTCTGTTGCTGGTAAGATGTTGAGAAGCTATTCTCTGTTGACCCTGTCGTCTGTCTTATAGGGTGAGCCACAATATACTTGTATGCATCAACTGCTGAGAATGGTCTTGTTCCTGTTACAGGCTTAGTACTAAAATAAAAAACATCAGCATAAAAACATTTAAAAAGTTTCATGGGTGTCATCATGATTGGTTACCATTTAAAAAAGCATATGTGTGACATGAATATCTTCCATTTGTCATAGCCACAATAACATCCTCTTTTCCTTAATATTGTGCTCTTTCCTGGTGGTCAGATTTTTTTTTATGGAGAATAATAAAACAATCTGCGATCATTTCAAAACTTTGGTCAGTAGTTTCTATATTCGATAAATTAGTAATTTAAACCCAGTTCTGCTATTTCAACACCAACAAGATAGAGGTATTGGTCAGTGTTAAAAAGAATAAGAAGATAACTGCAAAACAAACTGTCAAGAAGATTTGAATGAAAGATTTTCAATTTTTACAAACAAGTTCACTTGGCTATGTATCATTCTGCACATCATGTTCAATCAACGTTTTTTTTTTTTTTTATGGTGGTCTGTACACTGTTATGAAGTGTTATGAGTGATGGGACTCAGAGATACTGAAAAAGGCTAAAAAAACAACCCCACCTTGTATAGATTATAACCATGAATTGAAGAAAAAAAGTATATATTTATTAACTCTTATTGGTGTTTTGTAGATGAATACATAAACAGGTCATATATTTAACTTGAAAATGTTGTTCGTGCAAAATCTTGCCCTCAGCTGTCATTGGCAGGTATTTTGTTGTCTCATGTACAACTATGCCATATATCCTTTTATTTCCAAGTAACGATAATTACCCTGAAATCATGAATGCTGCCTTTCCTCTGCTGGATGTTTGTGGATGAGTACTATCAGGTGACAGACCCTCAGTTGGTGGGATATTACTGGCTCTTGTAACCTCTTTAGATGGACTTCTCCCTTCTTTACCTTTGACCTCTTCCTTGATATCAACTGAAGATGGAATCTGAATCTGTAAAGTGGGAGCACTTGTACTTTCCCGTGCTGAATCAGTTGTCTTAGTTTCTCTTGGTGTGATTTTGGATTTTTCATATTTTTCTTTAAAAGTTTTTGGTTCCTTGTTTTCTTTGTTACATAACTGTTCATTTGTCACATTTTCAGTTGATGAATTATGTACTAAATTTTCTTCTGATCCAATCTTTTCCTTATCCCTGTAAATACAAGAACTTAAATTTCCAAAACAGATTTCATTCATGAAATATTTCATACACAGGATTTTTTTCTCCTAAACAGGAGGACGGGAGGAGACCCCTGAAAATGGGCTTATTGTACTCCCGTCGGGAGGTTCACATGTATGTTCCCGTTTAGTGATAAACATTTTTCCTATCAATCAATTGTTATTCAAAAATATTCTTTTTTTGGGGTTAAATTTAAAGACTTTAAATCTGCATTAATAACAAGATTGAATCCAAATTAGATGGTTGTTATTCTAATGTGTTTCTGTTAGTCAACCAATCAAATTTCATGCTATAAATGTGATTTGTTATTAAAAGTGGTGATACTAAAAACATACTAATTTTTGTTTATTCTAAAGGGTTTTTACTATGCAATGTGTTACAAAACATATGACAGTCTAATTATTACATCTAATCCAAAAAGAATTCCCAAATCTTACTTTTTCTCTTCCTTTTCATCTTGTTTATGATCATGATGATGATGTGTATGGTGATCTTCTGGTGAGGATTTAATATTCTGAAAATAGGCAAACATTATGAATAACATAGTTATTACATGCTGACATCTGATTTCACTTACAATTTTTTTTTAAATATATTTACTCTTTTCAGTTCATGATAGTCAATATGCATAAATCATTTGATAGTAAAATCTTCTTCTATTCATTAATATAAACTAAAGGCTCTAATGAACCTGTGTCCCTCACCTGCATCGTAAAAATGCCAACTTTTTACTAAAAATCATCATTAAAGGGGAATAATACTATAAGAATTGAACTAACAATAGACCTGTCAAAAATCTATATATAACGCAGTCAAAAATCGGTAAAATGGATATAGTTTATTTCAGTCATATTGACATATTTGTAGATCTTAATTTAATTATTCTGCAGATAATATTCCCCTTAAAAAGTTTCTGTTTATGTAAAAAAAATATCTCTTCAGAACAATAACTCCAACAATGAGTTGACTGAAGATTTCAGCCTTAAGTGCATCTTGTCTTTCTTATCATTTGTGCTATATCAAGTTTCTATACATCTATTACAGTTTTCAAGATAATAGGAACTTGATCAGAGTTTGTAGAGGTGAATTCAAACTGTAATAGCATGGGTAAACTTTTGTTAGTAATTAGCATTTTGAAACGACAAAGACTTCCGAGTAAGTTGAATCGAATGCTGGTACAAAATGACTTTTTCAGGGTAAAAAATTCCAATGCTGGTACAAAATAACTTAAAATTCAATACTGTATCATGGACTTAACCTAATATATACATGAATAAAACATAATGACATTTTCAAGGTAAAAAAGTGTGTTCTAGTAATTTAGGATTTTTTTGGGTCCAAATTTTTGCTTTAACAATACATAGACATGACAATCCCCACTATGTACTGTCAAGTTAGGGTAGAAACATACAAAAACATATAAAATGTCTGATATAGACTGACAGCTGAATATGAAATATGTTTTCAAAGTACCTATATTAGTATGGTACATGTGTGTTGATATAAGATTTATCATTTTTACAAGCTTTATTATTAAATCTCTTGTCTGAAACAACAGTTAAACATCATATGTATGCTGGTATTTCAGATTTAAAAGGACTTGTTAAATCTTAATAGGTAACATACTGTCCTAAGGTGACATATTTAACTTTACCAATTTGAATATATTTATAGTGTCAAAATATTATTTAAACATATAAAATAACATTTGATTTATCAAATGCGTCCTCGTACAAACAATAACTGTGAGACTTAAGAAGCTTTTGGTATAAAACCTATGTTAATTTAATTTTTTTCTGCTTCAAGAATTAACAACTATACATTTTTCATTCATGCACACTTTAGAAGAAAATTAATTATAACAAATTAATTCAAGGCCACTTGGACTTATTTTCTAATTCTTTAAATCAGATTGTAGGTGTAATCCCGATATAACCACTTTGACCTTTCAATTTTAATAGTTAAAGTCATTCGAATAATTTTCAATATTCTCAAGTTATGCCAATCTTTTATTCTTGTGTATATGAAAGTTTTCTATAATAATTCAGTACAAATAACTAATATGAAGATCAAAAGAAAGTCGCTAGATGAAAACCCTTAAAAAGTCAGCTATTAAATATATGAATATAAAAGATCAAAAATAAACCATTCAAAAATTTATTTAAAATTGAATAAATGATGCATATGTTATCATGGATTCATTAGTTTAACAAAAAAGCTTTAAATAAAATTTGATTTCAATGGATTCGAACTTGTCGGACAGGATATCATACAGAAACATCCTATCTTGTTACGGAATGATGTATCGTCACCAAACAACCTGTTTTGTTTAGGTCAGAAAAATTGAACAATCTGTCAAAAAGGGATAAGTGAGCCAGTTTAAATACCTGAAAAATAACTGCAAATTACGGACGTTTATTGTATGTGTTATTAACTTGATACAAAGATTAAATGCAAACGAGATAAAGAACTAATATCATGCTGGATTATGACGGTAGATTTATGTACTGTCTAACATTCAATATTTACAATGGAATAGAATGGAGACATGATATTCAAAGTTAGTCACTAAGGAAAGGAATAAAGCTTCATAGAAACTTACGATTGTAATCAATTTCAATTCAATATTTCTTATTTACCTGATAAACATATATGCAATCCTGTAGTTTATTGATCTAATATATATATATGACATATAAAGATCAGCCATTGAGAGAGAATAAAAATTAATACCATTAAAATCTTCATTCAGATTAAAATATGAATATATAGAAGTGTGATATCTAGAGCATATCTGGAGAAAAATTGTGATGAAAAGAATTAAAATGATAATGGAAAGTTCTATTGGAATCTGAATTATGAGAGAATACAGTTTGGATTACACACGGAGACTAATGGATGTAAATTGTAAGGATTTATTGAATCTATTTTGGAACATTCATTAAACATACTTATATTAATCTTTCTGAATAGAAAGGAAATTTTATTCAAGTATTAGTTTTTAAATGGACAAATATTTATAAACTGTACAATAAAATTCAACCGTGTCATTATTGGAAAGCCGTAAAACAACAATTACAGAGAATAAAACTCTCTACTGTTAAGAGTGAGTAGATGATAGCAACACAGAAGTACCATCTACCTGTCTACCTATAAAATATATGACATCTATTTAATTTGTTTACAATTTTCTTCAAATCCGTCACTTTGCCTTTCACTCCCATTTGTCAATTGGGAGTTTCTTTGGTAAGTTTGAACAGCGTGTTAGTATACTGGATTATTTAAAAGGATTTCATTGTGTAAAAAGGACATAAAATTAGTTTTGATTGTGCTTTGATAACATGTTAAATAACTATACATAAAAGGAGCAGGAAGCTGAAAGAACTGACTTGCATCAAAATGACAAATTACGAAGTTTTAGATAAGGAAACTGATAAACTAATGGAAGCTGTATTATATGGAGATGCCTTAGATGTAGTCCGTGTTCTTCAAAAGAATAAGGATAATTGTAATGACTTGTGTACAAATATTAACAGTGAAGGAACAACCATTTTACATGCGATGGCACAGAGGTTCCGTCCTAATGTAGTTAAAATTCTAATAGATTTTAATATAGACATAGACTGTCGTGATCTTGAAGGAAACACTCCACTTTTCAATGCTCTGTGTCACAATAATCTCTGTGGTGCTAAAATTCTCATCGATCATGGAGCTGATGTTAATCGTACTGTCAACAGAAGAAGTGGAATAACAATTCTTCATAAGATTGTCAAAAGTGATAAAATCCGTGCCTCTAAACTTTTACTTGATGAAGGTGCAAACGTGAACATTACAGACAAATCCAAAAGAACACCCTGCATATCGCTCTTCTGAAAAACAATACTAGAATGTCAACATTGTTGCTAGACAATGATGCCGATATAAATGCTGCAGATGAAACTGGAAAAACACCGCTTCATCTCTCTATTATATATCAACATCCTGAACTTACAAAGTTACTAATACAAAAAGGGGCAGATGTTTGGAGTAAAGATGAGGTTGGTATGACACCATTACACTTAGCTGTAGCAGCAGGGTACACAGACATAGCTAAATTGATACTGAAACGAAGTAATGTTAGCATTAATTTGAAAGAGAAGAGAATGGGACGTACTGCCCTACATCTATCATGTGCAAATAACCATTTAACAATAGCTAAAGCACTTCTGGAAAGTGGCGCTGATGTCAACTTGACTACCAAATTTCGTAAATCTCCACTTCACATTGCTGCTGGTCACCAAGCACCAGAAATCTGTTCACTTCTACTTAAGAACAATGCCAATGTTAACATGATAAGTACAAGTAATAAAACTGCTTTACACTTTGCAGTGGAAAATAACCAGGATCAACTAACAAAGGATCTTATTCAATACGGTGCCAATATCAACCTCCGTGATTTACACGGTGGAAGTCCTCTACATTACGCTGCATCCTCAGGAAACAATAGACTGGTCTCCTTACTCATTCAAGGTGGAGCTAACATTAATAGTATAAATGGAAAAAGACAAACACCATTGCATGTGACTGTCCATGAAAAACATATAGACACTGCTATCTTCTTGATGAAGAATGGTGCTAATTTTACTTATCTGGATGAAGATGGTAAGACTGCTATGGAATATGATAAAACTGGACAGCTCACTGCCATTTCCAAAACTCTGCTCAAAGACACTGTTTAAAATATTTGTTAATTCTAAATTATTATTATTATAACTATAAAGTTTCTATTTATTGTTTTACAGTCTTTTTTTTTTCAATTCATTCAATCAAAAATTCTGAAATAGAGGCTCAAAGTATACACTTCTTTCAAAAAACGTTTACATAAAAATGAACAGGTGTGGACACACACAAATGTCTTTTGTACATTTAAGAAGATGAATTAGTTAAAGGTTAAGGAAGTTAAATTACATGTGTAAAATTATTTATTTTTGTTGGTACTAATATTTTTTTTGGGTAAATATTTGGTTTCTTGGTTTTGCCAAGATTTTCATGTTATATACATGTAACAGAAATATGATGATGTGGTATGATTGCCAATGAGACAACTCTCTATGTAAGCCTATAAAGAAAATCTGTACTTTATTAAACAATCAAATTCAGGTTTTATCTACAACCATGAAATCCATGAAAATTGGTACATGTGTAATACCATGAAAATTGGTACATGTGTAATACCATGAAAAAAAGGGAATCCACAGTACCTTCAAACAACCTCTAAAAATAACAAATAAACATTTCATGTATGTGATTCCTTATGCCATGAAAACTAGTAACTTTCCGTTATGTAAAAATTAAATGTGTTACAATAGTTCACATGCTGAAATGTCTCACCTGCTTTACTATTATGATTTATGTTGATTTAGTTACACTACAAGTATCAAATACACTCAACATAGCAATGATCCATGAAAACAAGGTCAAGGTGAGATAGACAAAGCCAGACAGATATGTTAACCATACAATCACTACATACCCCAAATGTAGTTGACTATTGATTATGATATCCTAGAAAAGGACCTTATTAGTGAAACTTAACATCGACTGATGAACCAAGAAAATGAGGTAAATGACAGATGATACCTGCCAGATTGATGATGTACTCTGTACAATCATTTTATACACCAAACCTTGTTAGCCTATTGTTAAAGCATCAGAAAAACCTACCAGATTAACATTAACATCTAGCAATCATTCCATACACCAATTATAGTTGATTTACTACTAACAATATCTGAGAAACAGACCGAATCATGCAACCTTAACTATGAAATGTGGTCATTGCCGTCAAGTCTAGATGAACCCTGCATGATGGATACATTGTTTGTAGCTTAATACAAATTGTATACACTGCTGGTGGACTTATATGTTCATGTCTTGCATTCTGAGGTAAAAAAACATCAGGCCAGATCTGGGGTTGAAGTCATAAAACTTTGCTCAGTGCTTGGAGCACAAAAATCATGCTCGAAACATGAAATTCAACATTTTGATTTTGGAGTACAACGTACAAAAAACTGACTCGAAAGTTTTATGACCTTCCATAAGTTTTAAAAAATTTGTTGGTCTACAAAAAATCAGTTTGTGACTTAAGTTGGAACCAGCTTAAAGAGATTTAAAACAAAAGAACAGATTTTACTTAGGATTATATTCAGCTTATTTTCTTGATCCTTACAAAAAATTATAAAAAGCATTAAACATATTTGAAAAGAGTTCATTTATTACATCCTATGAAATCAAAATTAAAAACGACATTTAGGAATGGCAAGGGTAAAACTCAAATGCTCTCAAACAGTGATAATCTTCGGATATTAATGGTATTAAAAAATTAAAGTACTATATTTGTATTTTTAAACATGGCAAATAATCAAGAAATCCCATATCTGGTGTAACTTCTTAAATTAGGTAATGACAAAAGAACTATGATTGTTTGTAATCATGGTTATTGGAAACGTATCATAGGGACAAGAATTAGGGGTCTGTTCCTCCGCTATATGAAAAAAACCACCAGTTTTGGAGTAAACAAGGTTCCAGTCTGAACTAAAAACCATTTAAAACTATTGAATATGAATTGAAAAGCCAGTGCATAAGGACAAAAGGCATTCCATCTCCAAAAAAGAAACATGTGTCTGCAAAGAGGTGTCTCTTAAATAAGAGCCAAATAAGGTAATTTACTGAACTGTTAAGTATCTATATGATATATAATGAAATGCACTAAACTCCATAAACAATTTTTATCTTAAAAGAACAGCTCATATAGTTTTAAATATATGATGTTTGAATGTACTATAAAAGCTCCTCTTCAAGGTTCAACATGACATAAATTGGGTAATGGTATTGATGGTAACATACTTCAAATACATTGAATAAGGCAATATAATTATTCTCTCATAACATGTTAATACTCCTTCCATCATCCGGTACAAAGGGACCAAATGTCAATACACTCTCATTTTTAAATGGTGATTTGCATATATATCTGAAAGTGTTAAGTTAATGAATATTTAATGGACAATTTTCCCTAACACAAAGATTTCATATAACATGTCCAAACTACTCTCTCTATGCATTTACATACCTTCACTATTGTAAGGATTTTAAATTGACAGAAAAATTTATAATTAATCAAAACAATCTATTATGAGTTACAGATTAGAGGGATACTGTTTTCCCTTAGAGAGGTAAACAATATGTCAACAAAGACCTCATTTTATTTTCTTGAAATAGATAGTAACTACAGGGGGTAATAAACAACAGTTTCATTTATGAACCTTTATAAAATATTAATATTTGTGACAAAGAGGATATAGATACACACATAGCAACTGACTGACTATTTTGGTACACAATATCAATACTTTTATTTGACATTATAAATCACATAGACAAAACAATGCATGTAACCAATGTGATGGGGAAATTAAAATAGAGTAACTGTAAGCAAAGTCCCAATAATTATACCTACACAAACTCCTTTGTATATCTTTATACACAAAAGTATTGAGTATGTAAACTAACATTTCACTTATTGAACACACACTCTTTGTAGGTGGGCAACAACAAAATCAAGCATCACTATATCCTTCAAGCCATTCAAAATGTTCTGAGTGGGACATTTCTTTGTTAAAACAGACAGTAATAACTTAAAATACCTTCTGGCAGTAGTCAACTTTTGTTTGATTTTATTTTTAAATTCAGTTCTCTGATACTGTATAACCTACACCAAAGTCAAGTGATATATAACTTAAAACTTCCACACATCTTCGTATGCCAATCAGCTTTCCTTCAGATTCAGGTCACACTGACCTACAATTCTTCACTCATTGACTATTATGAAGATTTATATTAGTGTTCATACAATTCACATTTCACTAACTTTTATTCATAAAGTTACTGTCAAATTTTATAGTTCTCAAATATATCTTAAAGTGCAATGTCACTTGGTATGTTTTGAACATATTGACTTATATTTCACTTTTCATTGCATTTGTTAAGTTTTACATCTAACTTCAGTTTTTAAAATACTTTGATCATGTAACTTGGTTAGTTGACACATCAATTAAGATTTAGTTAAAGAATAGTTTCAATGGGCCATAATAACAAAACCGAGGCAATTATGGTTACCAAGCATACTTTGTCATTGTTCTACATATTTAACACACCTTTCTTTAAACTTCAAGGTCAGATGTTAAAATTCATTTCACAAACAAAAAAAAAAAAAAATGCACTATACCCTTATTATGTATTCTTTATAACAAGGGTATGACACTCATCTTTCAAAATGAAATAAGCTAGACAATCTGCACATGGCCATTTGCTAATTTGTATTTTGTTAATTTATTGTCCCATTTTTTGACTCTATATTAAATTTAAGCATATTTTGTTAAATCTATACAGGTGCATTTTTTTTAGATCTAAAGCTTAACTATTTGCAGATAGTACCGTATATATTAGAATAAAATCAATTTAATACATGTATAGCTGATCCTACGAAATAGATAACTAGTTCATAATTAAATGTTTCCATTGTTATCTTATTACAGGGGGGAAATAAAAACACACCAATTAAGATATGATGACCTTAATTATATCAATTATGTCAATTTGTTAAATTAATGAGACGTAAGCATGACAAAAGTTTTTTTTTACAGACACACTGACCGATTTCAATCAATGAAATACAAGTGTCTATAGGAGATAAGATGATATCAAATTGTTCAGTGAAGTCTTATTCCTGTGAGGGAGAAGAATTTACATAAGTTCTTTGTGTTTCAGAATCCCTGTATGCCTATAGTATAATTGAAAAAAACTTTTGAAAAAACAAAATATTGTTTAAACTAATCAAGTCATAATTTACCACTCTCATCTAAATTTGGAATTTTCATATTTTTCAGGGTTTTTTTTCAAATAAAAAGATTATATTATGTATTGTTGCAATGCAGATATTTGAGTATAAAAACAATAAGTTGACTATCAAATAACAATGAATATGTTAGGTATATCAATAAAATATTGATTTTGACTAGAAGTTACACCAGATTAAGGTATTAAAGCTCTATTGCTGAAGTGTATAGCATTCATTGCTTTTTAATACCATTTTATAGATCTTCATTAGCTAAGTGATATTCTCTTTATTTTAACTGTCAAATAAAACTCTTACGCATGTCATATACATTGTATTATTGTGTTTACTCTAAGACCTTTTGTATGAACCCTGGCAGAGGTCAAAGTTTTACATATATGAAAAACAAATTAAAACTTAACAAGAACCAAGCAAGAGTTAGTAATGATTGTACTAAACAATGTCTTGCAAACAACTAAAATGGACAAAAAACATTAACTATGACACCAATTCATCTATTCAGCCAAAAAAAAAACCACCACGCCAATTTATATTTCACAAATCTTATCTACAAATCATTAACATGATTAAGATTAAAAAAATAAATCTTAAAATTCAAGATTTAAAATTATGAATGCAACTTTTAAATGGATGGACAAAATGTACATCTATCCCATTAAATCTCTCCAAGTTCCTTCAAACTGGTCTGCAAAAAAATCAGGGGTTTTACTAATCTACTAAGCTTAACAATTTTTTTTAAAGCAACTGGGTTCAAAAATAGAGGTCACTGTTAGGGCCTGAAACAACTCTCTTGAACTTTAATTATCCCAGTAAATAGCCATATACCTACTATCCATTTTAAATGTGACATCTCAAAAGTCATTAGCTATAATGTCCATAAAACTAAAATTCTATAATAAAATAATGACATTCTACTAATGAATAAGCTATAAAAATGTATTGATTTCTGAAAGCTTTCATCTTACAGAAAACCATTTTAAAACCAATATATATGAACGAATTGAAACATGAAACTATACCAATATGCAATTACGGCTTAATTCAAGCTGAAAAATCATTAAAAGCTTTAATTAAATACAATATATGTAGAAATCTAAAATAAATTCAATAAACTGCTATTTTATATTAACTTTATTCTTGCATTATTACAATAGCTGACAATATTCCTTTTCACTCCTTTGTCAATGTTTTTTTTCAATCTTATATAATACTTTTTGAAGTTCAACATATAAAATACTGTTCCATATGTTTCTGTATGTTCTTTTGAAAGTGTTTCATAAATCCTTCTTCATTGAATATTAACCAATTTTAAACTTTGTCACCTGATCTGGAATCAGAACTTTCTATTCCTTCTAAACTAATTTCAAGAAAAATCCCTTTAAAGTTTGACAGAAATTTATATAAAACTTTCCTTCTTAATCCTATTTCTTTTTAACAGTTTGGTAACTAGCGATGATAGTTCGACAGACGGGGAATATAAACGACTGACCCGTGTTATGAGTGAGCCATATCTTTTGCAGGTAATAGACACCCTTGTAGATTTCGAAAAAGAGCAGGCTAATGCCCCTACAAGGCAGCACTCGCACCCGCAAAGTGGAAAGGGATTAATATGTTTAAACTAAACTAGCGAATTCTGAGAGTTTTTTTGAGTTTTTTGAGTCATTCTTTATATTGATTTAACATATTTCAAATTTTTTCAGAAATTTTTTTAGCTATTAAAAGGTTTACATCCAATTTAAATGAAATTAAAAGATAAAATAACACCAATTCTTTTGAATTTGGACAAAAAACAAGCATTAAATCACTAATCCATAAAACATGTAGGTCACAGAGACCAACTTTAGTCATAATATGTTATGTTCTTCTATGGATCCCTAAACCTAGTTTTTTGGTTATAGGTCATTTAGAACTGATTTTAATTACGCCCCACCTACGATAGTAGAAGGGCATTATGTTTTCTGTTCTGTGCGTTCGTTTGTCCGTCTGTATGTCCCGCCTCAGGTTAAAGTTTTGGTCGAAGTAGTTATTGATGAAGTTGATGTCCAATCAACTTGAAACTTTGTACACATCATGTTCCCTATGATATGATCTTTCTAATTTTAATGCCAAATTAGAGTTTTGACCCCAATTTCACGGTCCACTAAACACAGAAAATGATAGTGTGAGTTGGGCATCCATGTACTGGGGACACATTCTTGTTCGCATATAATTTTAAAATTTGAACAAAAAAAGTGATTTATGATATTTGCATGAATTGACTTTATTATTTTGGAATATGTCCTAATTTCTAAGGTTCATTTGTACACCTTACTCTTATAGTTTCCCTTCATATTGCTTGTACAAATCATTTATTTAACCCTGAAAACAAGATACAAATAAAGAATAAAATAGGCCAAGAAATTCAACCATACAAAGGTTTTTTACCTAAATTTCAATCCCACCAAAATCTCTATCACTTAAACATATGGATCAATGTCTTCAATCTATACAAACACACTAGTTTCCCAAACAAGGGGAATTTGGTAATGACAAACCACAGACAGGTCCCAATAAAGTCATTTATTTAATGTTATCCCATAGTTATCTCTGTTTATACTATACAAAAGACTAACGAAAACATGACAACATTGCCATGTATGGAACTTTTATTTGGACTAAGAATTAATGCATAAAAGTTTGACAAAGTCAAACACCTCTCTATATAATCCAAAACTATCATTAAAATTAAGGTGAAATTAATGTCAACAAACGTTGATTTCGTGTAGACATTTAAATATCTATGTCTATAATAGGTGAGATTAGAGGTTTTCTTCAGCATGGCAATTAAGGCCTTCTAAAATACACATAAAATATTTATGGAACGATTCATTCTATAAAAGCTTTCTCTCCTAATAATGACAATTATATCACCTTAAATGGTTTAAGTATGTGTTATTGATGTAAAGAATACTTACCTTAACTTCCAAATGAACATTCAAAGTTAAAAAGGAATGTTTAGTTTGTATTTTTTTTATTTGTAATAATTACATCATTAAAGAAAACATAAAATATATGAAGTTGTATATTATATTTTAAAATTTAAAAGATATTCAAAGTTGCTAAACAAAATCATGATACATGTATAAATCGTAGCAAGTACAACAATTATACTATATTAATTTTCTGGCATTTCTAAAATATCTTTTTAAAAGTTTATTATGTTGAATAAATATGACATTCTTTTTTCACTTTAAGGTATGCTGACAATGCAAGACCAAAAGCCAAATAATTTATTTTTATAGATCAACCTCGTAAGTTTGTTAATGCTAATCTCCATACAAAACTAATTCTGGTCATTTTTTTTTTTATCATTTTCTGTGTGAAAAATTGAAACGGTTTACTGTACTACGTTTATCTTTGATTCTACAGTTGCTATGGTTTTATACACTTGGCAAAGATTCACTCAGGAAAAATTTGACAAACATATTGCCAATCCATTGTAAATTGTCCAATAAAAGAAGCCCTCAATAGCCCCCCCCCCCCCCCCCCCCCCCCCCCAGTAAACAGGAAGTTCTTGAGTGATGAATTTGAAAATTGAAAAGCATCACACGGTATAGCTGACTTATATAAACTCTGAAACAAAATTTTCAGAAATCCTGAGAAAAATGTAAAGAAGTATTCATGGGACGGACGGACTGACAAATGGATTAATGGACTGACTGACGGATTGACTGACAGAGGTAAAACAGTATACCCCCACTTTTCAAAAGCGGGGGTATAATGATTAACATAAAATTGAAAATGACAAGAACACATTTCTTACATTTTTTGTCAGCATAACCTGATCAAAATTTCATAAGAGATTAAAATTTTATTTTAAGGACTAAAATTTGGAAAGATAAACAAAATATCTTCATTTTTTTTTTTTTTATTGATTATGAAGATGTCCAAATTTCTTTAATTGATGTATAAAAAAACGCTCTCAGACTTTCATCATATTCAATACATGTACAAAAAATAAACTATTATCAGTAAATTTAGGAAATAAATGTATGAAAATAAGATATTTTTAGAACTTTGCTCTGGTCTTTTAATCAGGAAAAAGCTTATATGCAAGATTCCTAAACTTCCATGAAGGTTTGACAAAAGTTGTTGAAGTCTAAAAATCTTCAATAACCACAAACTGAAAACTAGAAAGTTAAATCACTAAGTCTCCCTTTCACGATTTTCACAGGTGAGAGAAAAATGGTCTAATTATACAAACTTACAACAGTTTAATTACTGATGCTGGGAAATATACTGAGTCGAAAAAGTTTAGCAACACTTTTATTTTAATTTTTTTTTTTTGTTTCTGGAGAAAAAAAATATTCAAACATCATTGATATAATCCTTAGTTTTACCTGTAATTTAAAACAGACCTACTTTTTTCCTGGTGATTGATTTCGCGCCATTTCAGCTTTGCACGTGTAATTGACGTTTTACCTTCTGTACCTGTACTTTTAAAATGATAGTAAAAATTTCTTTTTCACTGACGTTCAGAAACATGCCATTGATAGGAAAAACACATACACCTTTGAAAAAATTGCATGGGGCGTCAACCAGGGCTCCCCGAAAATGACCGTCAGAAAGGTCTTGGAATGGTTGATGTCGGAATGAGTGTTGCTGACATCGTGGATCGATTTAATGTGCATACGGCAACAGTTTAGAGACTAACAAACAGATATCGACAAATTGCAACTGCACAGGATAGGTTGATATCCCGTAGACCAAAACAACTATCGCCAAAGGAGGAGCGCTACCTTTGCTTTTCATCAACACGTGACAAGTTTTTTTCCGGCCACAAAAGTAGTGCATTGACTAAGGGCAGCTGCTGGTGTGCCTGCCAATCCTTCATTGGTGCACTAAGGGCATGGCTGAGAAAATGATTTTGAATGACAGTATATTCATTTCCGCATTTTGACCCTCCCGCGCTCCATACAAAGAAAATTCTAATGAATGTGAGTGATAAACACCCATGTTGCTTCTGACATGTAATAATTCCAGTTTTTTATTATTAAAATTATATGTTGTTATGCTTTTGTAATAAAATAAAATTTCATATTTTTGTTGCTAAACTTTTTTGGCTCAGTATAATTAACTATGACGAATTGAGGTAAAAGGTAATATCACACCTGATTTAACATCCTTCATGGTACAATAATTAGATATCTAAAGGTGTTCTGTGTATTCTGCTTTCTAATCTCATCAAAAACCTTGTGCAACAGGTTCAATTAAGACCTTAAATAAGGTAATCAAAGTGCTTGTAAGCACTGAGGGGTATATGTATACTGGAGCATAATGATGTAAAAAAAAACTTGCATGAAGTTTTCCTTGTACATTGTAGAATTTCAAACTATCAGCAAACAGGAAGTGGCTAAATGGCATATGTTAAAATTGCTTACTCACAAAAACTCAATATTTTCAATCTGTAGACCAAATATCAACTCATTCCCTTCAATAGGAGCAGAGAAAACTTTGACAAAAATTCTCCTAGTACAATGAGTAATGACAAACAGGAAGTGGATACATGGTCATTGTCTAATTCATACTTATTACATCTCAACATTGCAATAATAAAATTGAGAATGGAAATGGGGAATATGCCAAAGAGACAACAACCTGACCATAGAAAAAAAAAAAAAAAAAAAAAAAAAAAACAACAGCAGAAGGTCACAAACAGGTCTTCAATGTAGCGAGAAATTCCCGCACCCGGAGGCGTCCTTCAGCTGGCCCCTAAACAAATATATACTAGTCCAGTGATAATGAACGCCATACTAATTTCCAAATTGTACACAAGAAACTAAAATTAAAATAATACAAGACTAACAAAGGCCAGAGGCTCCTGACTTGGGACAGGCGCAAAAATGTGGCGGGGTTAAACATGTTTGTGAGATCTCAACCCTCCCCCTATACCTCTAGCCAATGTAGAAAAGTAAACGCATAACAATACGCACATTAAAATTGTAATGCTGAAAAACACATATCAAATCTTTCCTTTTCATAGAAACCAACTGTCTAACTGATAGAAGGACTGAAGGAGAGACAAACAGAGTTGAGCATTTACTAGACCTGCTTTCCCCTTCAGCTGCACAGCCACAGGTTTAAATCTGACATACCTCCTTTTCTTCATTTGTCCTTGCTGCCTCTAGAGCACAATGGTAACATTCACCAGGACCATCTGTCTCTCCTGATATACTCTACAAATATTAACAAAACAATACATATTTCATTGAAAGTAGATTTAAAGGCCAAGGGTATCTAGGATATAAAAACTAAAATCCTTGATAAAGTAAGGCGTATATAAATTTCACTATGCTGGATGTATCAAATTCACAGCAAAGTGGTCAGAAAAGGGATGTTAAATCTGATGACTCATGTACACAGAGTGTCATGTTTTTTGCACATCAACGACTCTTGCAACATTTTTTTGAGAGGTCTGTATGTGATCTGTTTCAATGCCCAAATTATGTCCCTATCCAACATATTATTGGTTACTAATGGCAGTCAAAATTTTCAGCCCCTATCTCTGCCATCCAATCTGGCCAATCCTACTTACTGTATGTATTGTTAATAGTTTTTCCGTTTTGAATATAAATGGTACAAGAAATGCTTTCTACTACAAGCAAGCAACAACTATTCAATCAATAATGATAATATTCAACAACTATAAGCCCAAACAATCATTAAAGAGTAGTTTTTTCTTTCTTGAAAAACTTATATTTTTACGCATTTTGTTTTGTGTTCAATTGCCACAGTTAAAAACTAGATGTCAAAACAACATGAATGACCCCGTCTCAAAAAGTTGAAAAATCTGCTATTTCATTAACACATGTGGACACACACATGATGGTTGTCTCACATATAAAAAATCAGCTTAAAATCTAAAGGTGTTAAGAAAAAAAGTCTGTATAACTGTGATTTTCAACAATTTTCAAAGTCCTAAACCCTTAAATTTGGCAAAAATTAGCTGAGCAGAACCAAACTTAAACTTGATCTGTAACTAATAGTGGGTAACTCACATACCGTAAATCAGCCCAATATCTGAAAGCATTAAGAAAAAATGCTGTATAACTGTGATTTTCAACAATTTATCAAAGTCAAAAGCCAGAAATTTCGGCAAAAATTAGCAGAGGGGAACAAAACTTAAAACTTGATCTGTAACTCATCTTGGTTAACTCACATACCAAAATTCAGCCCAATATCTGAAAGCGTTTAGAAAAAAAGTCTGTATAACTGTGATTTTCAACAATTTATCAAAATCCATAGCCCGTAATTTCGGCAAAATTTAGCGGAGTCAAATGAAACTTAAACTTGATCTGTAACTCATCAGGGATAACTCACATACCTAAAATCAGTCCAATATCTGAAGGCTTTATAAAAAAACTCTGTATAATGGTTTGTTGCGGAATGATGGAATGACTATCACAGAATGACAGAATGACATAATGACAGAATGACAATCACAGAATGACAGAATGACATAATGACAGAATGACATAATGACAGAATGACGGAATGACAGAACAACGGACAAGGTAAATATATGGCACCAATAACTTCGTTGTGGAGCTATAAATAGTGGGACAAACTGACATTTTCAAGCAAGTTCTATCACCTAAGGCAACACTTTCCACAAAAAAACATATTAACCAGCTAATTCTATGCCTTATTATGTTATGTGATGACTACTGGGGATTGCTTTATTTTTGTGGATACCATTTCTTGTGGAACAAGGAAATATTTGTTTCCGGTAATAGACCACTTTCGAGTTCATCCATCACCGGAAAAAACTCGTCAATTAGACGCGCCTTTATGACGTCATTTACCAGATAGAGGGGATCGCCTGTATCCTGCACTATTAACGTTTATCAAGCGTCTAAGTGATCGTCATTGTGCAGAATAAACTAGAAATGATATTTGTTTTGTAAGTACCTAATCACAATTCCCTAAGGACAGCATGCTGTTGTCAATTATGAGATTTAATTTGCCGAATTCGTGCAATATAGAACTATAGTTTTTCAACCACTAGCTCAACATTGGAGCAGAAGTGACAATGCCCCTAAACGCACGAATGAGGATCACTAAAACTAGAGTTTTTGACGGAAATGCATCGAACTCAAAAGTTGTCTATTGGTTTATTTGTTTAAACAAATTCTGCAATCAAACCTATAGGAAATTTTAATTCATTGAACATTTAAATCATAGTTTACCACTACCTAAGAAATCTACAAATAATGGTACCCCTTGCATGATAATGAAACCAGAGCTTTTAAGTACATTTCCAAATGGAACTGTAAACACTGAAATCTCTAAAAAATCGCTAAAAAATTTGGAAAATCATAAAATCAGGCCAGATGACTGATTTTATAATGATGTAAAAGCCAGTGTAAGGGAAACAACTCTTGATTGCTGTGTACAGGTAAATCAAGATGGGACCTATCATGAAATTCAAATGTGCTTAGCCAAGCACAGCTGGATACAACCGCAGAGGTCAAACCCTGAACAGTTGGGTTGGAAAAATTATAATTTCTTAAATCTTGAGGGAAAAATATTGACCATCTATCCTCCCCCTAACATCAAAATCAAACATTAATAAAAAAAACCAAAATAACTTGAAACAGTCATCAGACTGATATGTACTGATAGGAATGCAACATTATAAAAAATATCATTGATATATAACAGTACCTATCAAACTGACTTAAGCAGAAAGCTTTAATTAAAAATTAATTCAAAGTCACTGGACCATGACCTAGGGACAGGGCTTCAAACAGTTTTCAAACTGATATATATCATTGATAGTAATTGTAACAGACACATACCGTTGGTGGTGATGAAGGTTTAGCTATATTCTCACTGCTTTGTCTGGCCTCCAAGTAACCAGCAGCTGACTCTGTTCTCCTACTCATATCTAATTTTAGATCTAGTTTTTCTTTTAATAATGATGACATTGGCCTGGAGTGCCCTGATTTGACTGAAAATAATGAATAACTAGCAAATGAAAGAGCCTCATGTATCTAATGTGCAGAAAAAATAATATACATATGCATATAGTTATACCTGCTGTATTCAACTAAAATAGCATCTAGATTTAAAAGAAGTCTACAAATTTCAATGCAAGAATGCAATGTACTAGAAATAATTTTCATTTATATGCACAGTTAGTTATATGCTTCCAAAAGTACAATATTTTTTCTTGATTTAAAAGTTTTAATTATTGTATTAAGAGGAGGTTACTCAAAATATGCACAATTTAAGGAATCTATAAAGAATTTTTCTATTTTATGTTTAAGGCAGAACAATCATATGGTGACCATTTTTTTCTTTTAATATCCTCAAAGCACTTTATGACAGCTTTCTTCTCATAAATTATTTAAACATTCTATCTATTAGTTTACCATAAATTTACATAATGGTGTTTTCTCTGTGTTATCCGTACAAAATGTGTCCCAATTTTCAAAACCTTTAGCTTGTAAAATGTTCTTTTTTCAAATTCAAAATAATCAAATTATTTCATTTAAAGTGGTATGGTTGTGTATCTTTAATTAAAATTTATCAAAACATTGTTCTCTGCTATGGAAACTGAACTGTTTGACATCATACGTATGCTTTCCGTTCAAATGTGAACACCAAGCATTTTTGGCTTTATGTATATATGCTTCAGAATAAATTGAGAAAGAAGATTTTTGTGAAGATATCTAATATCAATAAATTTGGCACATGTATTCATAATGTCAGCCTGCCTTATGTAAATTACAATTTCACCTGGTTCCTACTCAATCAAATTAATTGATAAACAAGAATGTGTCCATTGAACACAGATGCCCATTCGCGCTATCATTTTCTATTTTAAGTGAACCTTAAAATTGGATAAAATTTCTAATTTAGCATTAAAATAAGAAGATATATCATAGGTAATATGTTTACTAAGTTTCAGTTGATTGACTTCAACTTCATCAAAAACTACTCAAACAAAAACTTTAACCTGAAGCAGGACAGACAGATGAATGAACGGACGAACAAACAGATGGACGGAAGCACAGACCAGAAACAAATGCCTATAAATGGGCATAAAAATAATTGCATACCATGCATAATATATGAGCTGCTTCGATAGAAATCGACCTTATGCATGTGTACGTAAATATGTAATGTATAAGACCCTGATTTTTGAACATTGTATACGAAAAACAATGAAATAAAGATGAAGTTTGGTCTGTTTTGTAGCAGTCTATTAACAATTCAATTTGCAAACAGTCCCTGACTTTCGTTGAATTTTTTTCGAACCCAAAATTGGTAAACAGATGTATTTGTGCTGATTTGCATAAGGTCGATTTCTATCTGCCAGCTCATATTATTACATGTACTTCTGATTTGGCACTGGCAAATACCTTCTTCTGCAGAATACCATATACAAAATAAACAAGATTACCTTAGCCTATATCAAAAAGTATTCAATCTTAAGGGATGGAAACATTCACAATTTGTCTGTAATTGTCTATTCTAGCTTTCATAAATAACAAACCCAGCAAAACTAAGTAGCAAACATTTGAATATATAAAATATATAATGTGAAGAAATGATAGCTGACATCTGATTTTCGTTGCATACATACGGAACAAGTCAGCATGGTCAGACTTCAAACAAAACATAGCCTTCTAAGAATAACTTGAACCTGGCCTCATTAATACACAGAATACTTACCATAAAATATGTTGAAACAGTCTGTCAGGCAGTATACCCATAATCAACTATTTATATCAAAATCAAGATAAAGTTTGCCTAACCACTAAGCTTTCAATTACAATTATGCAAATGTTATAACTTTACTCTAATACATCTGGTATATTGAAAGTTATTTATAAAGAATGAAAGATTTCAGCATTTTTACATCAAAACCTTTTCTTCTAATTATGACAAGCAAATTATCTTGAATCAGGGTATTTCCTATTGTATGCTACCTTTTAACATTGTTTAGACTCTGAATTTTCTACAGAAGACCTTTTGAACTGAAGACTTTTCTCACAAAACTTCGGTGAATCATATGCATGTTGTAAGGAATTACATGATGGATTTACTTCACTCTGACTATTGCTTACCAAATAAGACATATTCCATTAAAATGTATGTGGCAGGGTAGGAGGAGAAGTTTATTTATTGAATGTGGGTCATGGGTCTTTTTCAGTATGCATCTATTACCATTATGCAAAATCATCTAAAATGGTTCTTGGTTGTAGGGATATTTTGAAAGTCCCTTCCTACTGTCCCACATACATTTTAATGGAATAAGAGAATACAGGAAAAAGTGAATAAATTTACATTATAATATTTGTGCTTCTCATTTTTCATGAAGAAGATTTTTTGATTGCCAACATAACGAGTTAAACTGAAGTGATAAATCAAGGTATTTGTGTGTGTATGACACTTGATTGTGTAAACTTACCTTTGGTCTAGGTGGTGCTGATGAAGGAGTAGGATGTCTAGGGGAGTAAATAAGAGGTTCTGTGCCATGACTCGCCTGCCAATCAGGGGAATTAGGTCTCAACTGTCTGTCTGCCATGTTGGCTTTTCTTTCTAACTCCTTTTGTAAATCTTCAACTGTGTGTATAGTTAACCTTAAAACAGTAAAATGAAAAATCAATGACTTTCTACAATCAAGGAGCATAGCTTAATAAAATTCTACTAGAAAACGTTGTGAAAAAGTGTTAAACATTATAGCACACATATTAAAATAGCCTTTCTTATAAAATACACATCTTACATTTATACACCTTGAAATAACAGCAATGCTGCACTGTTGTAAGTGACAGTTAAAAAGAGTATTTTAAGAGATATTTGATCTGTCTGTAGTAAGAGTATTTCATTATAAATACACATCTTATTCTTCATATCATTTAACTTAAATACAGAATATAATATATAGATGTTAATTGTGCTATATCAGAACTAAAGAATATATTATGTTATTTGTTCTAAATGAAATGAGTTTAAACTATAAGACAAAGATACTTCAAAATGTGTATCAGGAACAAATAATCTGTCTAGACAAATGATTTGTATGTATGACAGAAAGGGTCTTAAGTTAAATATGTATTCTACTGATGTGTATGTACATTCTTGGCTTCTCATATTAAGGTGGTACCTAACACTACAGGGAGATAACTCTATAAAATCAGCTAAACATTTTAATTACATTGTGTTGTGAAGGGAATCTTAAGCTTCTCAATGATCAAAATTTATAGTGTTTGTCAAACTGCTATATAACCAGTGTAATTTTTCTGACAAAACGAGTGGTTCAAAATTTTTGAAATTTTTATATTTTTGTCTTAAAGGGTCAAAGTAAATACTTTGTCAAAATTTTATCAAAATTAAACGAGCCAAATTAATTTTAGTGAAAGTGTTAGGTACCACCTTAAACAACCATTTACTGACATAGCTGACATACATCAATTTGTTTATAATTGTTTGGACTAATAAACAAAAGGAAGTAAAAACAAATGAAGTTCCTCCACATAAGACAACATTATTACAATAACATCTTTTAATAGACATTTAACAAATAAAGGCAAACTGTTCTGTCAAATAAATGTAAAGAATATTTCCCCTGAAAAGAGCTTTGTTGCTGGGACTACTGTCATCAGATATATAACAGCATATTTCAAAAACAACACGAAAACACAATTAAATGAAAAAGAGGCTACACCATTATATGGAGGATATACCAGTATAGAGGGGATTAAACATAATATGTAACACCATTATATAGAGGATACAATCAACAACAGTGTAATTACAGTATACAGCTGTAAATTCAGAACTTACTGAAATAGTAGAGCTAAATTAGCATAGGAGTATTGTGCTAACTGCTAATGATTTGTTCAGATTTTCATTGAAATTAGTAAATTTTTATGCAATAAAACAGTTAATCATTTACGAGACTCAAAATACTCATTGTGTTATACAATCGAAGAATTTTATATTATTCATTAAAAAAAGTTCAAGAATTCCTAGATATGGGAGATAACTCAGATAAATAATCATTTAGTTTTCTTTGGCGAAGCACATTCATGTATAATTCTAAACTAAAAATACATGAGCATTTTGCAATGTAAGTAGCTTAAAAATAAGCATGGTGACATGCACTTTTTATCATATTTTTCAACAAAATTCAATTCAAACTACATTTGAAAAGTTTTAAAAAATTATATAAAATTATATTTCATCCTTATTAATTTAAAGGGGCACTAGCTACGATATATATAAAAAAATAAAGTATGATTTTGTTTAGATCAATCATTAATCAAATTGGAATAATGAAATAATAATTTGCTTTTAGCAATCAATTTCCTTTAATTTTGTTGAAATAAGCGATTAAACATAATTTTTGACTGATTCACTTGCAAGTGAAAACGTCATCATCATTCTTACCGGTATTCATGTGAACTTCAAGTTAACCCCTAGCTAGAGATTGACAACGCATGCATTGTACGTGTACTGGTTATTTAAAGAAAAAGAATGTCAACAATGAAAGTGAAACTACGGTAAATCATTTGATTACTAATTCGATACACATAAAATCATTCTTATATGGTTAAAAACAATGAGAAACATCTATTTTTAATCTATAAAATAAAATCAAACAGACCTATAAAAATGCAATTGCACGTGTTGGTTTAATCTATTCGTATCTTTATTTTTGTTTACATCGCTTATATGGTCATCTGAGGTCAAATCGATAGTTAATTAGATGGCGTCTGGACTAAAATACACACGAAACGAACCTATATATTATCTACCCCATGCTCTGTAAACTGTTTATTTTAGACTTTTGATAGTTTGGATAAATGTTTTACATTGTTATAAACCAAATATGAGAATTTGAGTCAAATCGGTTACAATGAATTTGACAGCTAGTGCCCCTTTAAGTAAAAATTGAGACAATAAAAAATCTATAATAAAAGTTTAATTTTTGTTGGAAATATTTTACTGAATGCATATTAATATCATTTGCATTTAAGTAGAACACACATACAATTCTAAATTTACTGTTACCAATTAAAAAGGATATAAAGCATAATAAGAACACTGACAAAATCAACAATATTTATACTTAACAATAAAGACATCATAACAATACCTTACAAAACAGCTATATGATACACGGGCTCTAACTGTCAGTAGACTTATGTCATCATAAACAGAAATTATATTTAAAACAACAATAAAGTATATTGTAATAAAATATTCTGAAAGTTTATGCAACTCAAAAAATTTAACAAAAACTCGTTTATCAATCAAGCAATAATAAATATTTAGAAAAATTCTTAATTCAACCTGAACATAAAAGTAAATATGCATGTCGAATTAGACCTTAAAATGGAACATTGAATATTCAAGGACTATTCCACATATTATACATGAAAACAAAACAAAATTACTTTTTAGCAGTTTTAGATTGGGTCCTTTATTTTTTTCAAGAGTGGAACAAATATGATGATTAAACAAGAATGTGTCCAAAGTACACGGATGCCCCACTCGCACTATCATTTTCCATGTTCAATGGACCGTGAAAATGGGTTAAAAATATAATTAGGCATTAAAATTAGAAAGATCATATCATAGGGAACATTTGTACTAAGTTTCAAGTTGATTGGACTTCAACTTCATAAAAAACTACCTTGACCAAAACCTTTAACCTGAAACTCGCACTTTCATTTTCTATGTTCAGTGGCTGTGAAATTGGGGTCAAAAGTTTAATTTCTCTTTAAAATTAGAAAGATCATATCATAAGGAACATATGTACTAAGTTTTAAGTTGATTGGACTTCAGCTTCATCAAAAACTACCTTGACCAAAAACTTTAACCTGAAGCGGGACAGACGGATGGATGAACGAACGGACGCACAGACCAGAAAACATAATGCCCCTCTACTATCGTAGGTGGGGCATAAAAACAAGAATGTGTCCATTAAGCTAAGGGCCCCACTCGCACTATCATTTTCTATGTTTTGTGGCCAATGAATTTGGGATCAAAACTCTAATTTGGCTTTAAAATTAGAAATATAATATCATAGGGAACATGTGTACTAAGTTTCAAAGTTGATTGGACTTCAACTTCATCAAAATCTATCTTGACCAAAAACTTTAACAGGAAGCGGGACAGACGGACAAACCAAAGGTCGCACATAATGCCCATAAATGAGGCATAAAAATCACTACTGAGGTGGCCCCATGATTAAAATAAATGTTATCATGTATATGAAAATGGTATAGTCGTTACAGTATTTTATCTAAGGGAGATAATTATCTACAGGGATTATATATACAGGAAACAAGAATCCTTTAAATGTGCACATATATTTGATGCATTATAATTGATAATAATTAACTATGTAATCATAAAAAAAGCTGAAAGATACAAGAATCTGTTCCTTTTATTCAGGATGAAGGTAGATTTATATTTGAAGAAACCATACTGAATTAGGAAAATTTAACAGTGTAGACACCAACTGCTGCACAAAATGATATTCAACAAACAAGGAAAGTTATAATTACCAAGAACAGTGGCTTTATATACTTTACAGACTTTAAGTGAAAAACAATTTTAAAATAAGTTATCAATGATAATAATAATAAAATACCAAATGATCAATGAATAAGTTAAAAGTATTGTGGTATAATTACATGATAATAGTACAAAAAATACAGGAAAAAGCAAAACATGCATACTAATACATGAACTTAAGTCAATGTACAGCTTAAACATTGAATGGAATTATAAAACTTCTAATTAAAAAGGTTTGTGCAACAACCAGTATGATCATGCTATATATTATAAAGGATTCTTTAAAATGAACTAACTACTGGTATACAACATAGTAACATGAGAATACCTTGATGATGATCTACAGTTGGTTAAATACTCCAACAGTATACTGAAACACAAATCCAGTTAGGTTTAGCTAGCTGTTTATAGAACTAGCAATTGTATGGTAGGATGATACATTTCAGGAGGAGGGGCATAAATTCAACCATAGGGAAGGTTCAAACTCAAATATATGTTAGGGGAAATCATTTTCACAAATTTTTCATTACCTGTTAACTTCACACTGAATGTAATATAAGCTGTAAAATTTATGAGAATATGATATAAGGGAAAATATTTACCACAACTTTACTGAATTACTGACAACAGCTGTATATGTAAACCAAAGATTTACTTTTAATGATTTTAAAGAAACATTTTTAAGCCCAAAACTTTAACAAAATTATTTAAATGTGAAATATTGGTCATGCTGACCAAATTGTACTGTATGAGGGGAAAACTATTGAAATACATCACTTTATTCCTGAAGGTTACTGAAAACCAAATACCATGTTCACAGAAATGCTATTGATCAATGCTGTAGACCTCAAGATAATTATATGGTAGGGATATATCATCATTGAACCACTATCATTAATTTTCAGTAATGAAAAAACACTGAACTAAAAAAAAAAACAAAGGACGATATATATCCCAGCAATGTTCATGATATTTAAATATCTATGCCACAGTAACATTCATTATTTGTAAATCTATATCATTTTATATAATGGCATTGAACCAAAAAAACAAACCACACTACAAAACCTATTCCAAGAACAAATATTCTAGTCTAATTAAGAGACCACATTAACAAATGTTTCTGTAAAACTATTACCTGTCACCAATAGCTCCTTTGGGTTTCCAAAAGTGCATATTGTGGTCCCATAGTAACTGGTCCATGTTAACGTAAGTATAATGGTCCTCACTACTCTTTAGTTTACTCTGCATAGCACCATTGGCAGCTAAATGGATAAATTCACAATGAGAAAGATCAATGAAACATGTGGCATGGATAAGTTATATAACAGATATAGGAAGATATGTGTGCCAAGAATTTATTAATTCTGTCCATTCCTTTGATGTGTTTTAACATTTGATTTTGCCATTTGATTAGGGACTTTCCGTTTTGAATTTTCCTCAAAGTTCAGTATTTTTGTGATTTTACTTTTTTCAGAATATAGTTCAAGGTTTCATGCTATGATCCCTACATGTGATACATCATTGGAAGGTTGGAATAAGAAAATACACAGGAGTGAAATATTTTTTATACATTCCCCAGATTTTGGAAAACTTGACTGGCAATGATATCAAATGATCTAAGATAAACTTGATTACAACACAACTAGTGAATGGTGCAAAGATTCTCTATGGTTAAAGATGGTATTCTTTGTACTTTTGTGTTGTTCAGCTACAATGCATACCCAAGTTTTCCTTTATTCATACTGAGGAATGTTACATGTCAGATCCAATAGATTTTATTTCAATATTGAGCACAAAGACTCATTGGAAAATATCATTTACTCAAGTAATAACTTACAAACCACTATCTAAATCAGTGTAAACCTATAATTTCGAAAAATATGAACATTGATATATGATAATAACATAATCAATTCAGGAACTGATTGAAACAAGAATGTGTCCTCAGTACACGAATGCCCCACTCGCACTTTCATTTTCTATGTTCAGTGGACCGTGACATTGGGATAAAAACTCTAATTTGGTATTAGAATTAGAAAGATCATATCATAGGGAACATGTGTACTAAGTTTGAAGTTGATTGGACTTCAACTTCATCAAAAACTACCTTGACCAAAAACTTTAACCTGAAGCGGGACAGACAGACGGATGAACGGACGGACTGACGAATGGACGCACAGACCAGAAAACATAATGCCCCTCTACTATCGTAGGTGGGGCATAAAAAACAATCAAAACTAAAATTATTTGATCTTACCTGGGACAGAATCCATAGCAACAAGAGCAACAAATGGTTGTGGCAATGAAACAATTTTACCAAGAGTCTGAAAATACATGATAAATATATACAAGTTTATAAAAACTACTTGCAAGAAAATTGAAGAAATACAAAAGCAAAACACTATCATTACAAACAACTTTTAGGTTCTTTTGTTCTCATTGACTGAAGTTTAATAACTACAATATCAATTTATTCATAACTAAGTTATAACATTCCTAATTTTGCCATTTGAAAGGCCTGAAAAAGATCACAATGTCTGATGATATTGCACTAAAGTAAAAGTTGGCCTTCATATTGTCTAGAAATAATCAGACAAGAAGTGTTCAACCTCTGCATAGCATGTAGTGCAATATGTTAGAACACTGAACAGTTTATTTGTAAATATTTTCGAAATGATTATCAAGAACCACATATCTCAATGACAAACAGAATGTATATTTGTTTTACCTGTGGTCCAAGTAACAAGGAATCACCAAGTTCTGAAAAGAAATTAAATTACACAAAAAGTAGTTGAGTTGATAATACAATTTTAAAACATTTCCTTATAATATCATCTTTTTCTTTAAGAAATACTACTACTATCTCTGAAATAAGCCCTTAACTATATGTGTCAGAAACTGGTCTTTGGCCACAAGGTTTTATGTTTTTCATTCCTATAAATTGATTCAAAAGACACAAATGTCTGTGTTACAATTACTAGAGGAGTGAAGTGTGTATACTAATGACACTACCGTAGAAACTTTCATGGTTTTGTTTTTAAATTTGATTTCATGTGGATTTCTTTTGCGATTTTAGTGTATGTGAAAGTTATATTTTGAAATTTCATTAGGTATAATTTCAAAGATTGTATATATTTCCCCAAAAATCAATAAAATTTACTATTAACAAGAATGTATCCATAGTACACGGATGCCCCACTCGCACTCTAAACTGTGTTTAGTGGACCGTGAAATTGGGATAAAAACTCTAATTTGGCATTTAAATTAGAAAGATCGTATCACAGGGAACATGTATACTAAGTTTTAAGTTGATTGGACTTCAACTTCATCAAAAACTACCTTGACCAAAAACTTTAACCTGAAATTTGCACTTTCATCAGTGGCGGATCCAGAACTTTTCCTAAGGGGAGGGGCCCGCTGACTGCCCTCAGGGACCCCGCTCCAGTCATGCTTCAATGATTCCCTATATAATCAACCAAATTTTTCCCACAAAAGGGCCCCGTAGGGCCCCCTGGATCCGCCTATGATCATTTTCTATGTTCAGTGAACCGTGAAATTGGGGTCAAAACACTAATTTGGCAATTAAAAACGCATGGAAGGACAGATGGAAGGACGAACGGATGCACAGACCAGAAAACATAATGCCCCTCTACTATCGTAGGTGGGGCATAAAAATTATGCTTGTATAGTAAGATTAACATTTTTTTCTAAAGTCTTATCTACATTGTCTTTTGAGTTTGAGTTGTGGATATATTGTTATGCCAGCTCCCCGTAGTTATTCAGTGTTATTTTTAATATGCATGTTTGTTGTTGTTATGATCCATGATCAGAAGTTGGTTATCGAATGTGTTTAATAAGTCAGGAAAGGCTTATTCTTGTACATATAAAAACTATTAATTTGTATGATTTAATCCTGTGTATTATTGTTTTTGAGACTGATAACGTTTATTCTCGTACTGTTGGAAAATGAAAGTAGGCCATAGATTTTTATTTACGGCTGTAAATAATAATAATATGGTGATTCTTGTTGGCATAATTTTACATCTTTTAATTCTTTATGTTTGGGTTTCTTTTGTGTATGATTGCTAATTTCTCGGAACAGTTAGAGACTGTAAATAACTCGTTCCGATTTTTAATCTTTGTCACCGTTCTAGGTGATACGTACATGTTTGATGTGTATTGGTTATAATGCTCGTTATTTGTTGACTATCGATTGCTATATACAGTAGTTTGTATCTGTTTGTATCCATTACAAACGTTATCCAAGATTTTAGTTGCATTTTAAATACATAAATAATATCTATTCGTGAAGAACATGGCATTGTTTACTATTTTGTCACCGTTAAGGGAATTTCCCTAAGAAGAGTGATGGCTCGTGATTGAACGTCTCTATATAAGCTCAATTCTCATTGGTCAATTTAGAATATAAATACGTGTGGTTGGCTGCGTCAAGGGAGATAGCTCAAACTTGTGGAAAGAGTCATATCAAATAGCTAGATAAACTAAATACAATTATGTCGGATGTAATGAGTTTAAAAGTTAGAATTGTGAAATATATTAAAGGATTATAATTTAATTAAAGGTGACGGTGACAAATATAAGACCCAGTGATTAAATTTCAGTGATGGTGACTATAATATCGGTGACGGTGACTATAGCTGAAGGTGACGGTGACTATATTTGTGGGTGACGGTGACTAAATATTTTTGTCACCAGATTCGGAGATTCAGATGTGTATATTATAAATTAATGAAAATATAACCGTGGATATTGAGATAGTAATATAAATAGTTTTTAATATAACAGTTTGATGAAGATCAAGCCTTTTGATCTTGTTTAGTAAAAGTAATTATAACTATGATGGAAACCTTTGTATAAAGGATTTGTGTTAAAGAAAAGCTATACATATATAGCTTATGAGTAGTATTCACCCACGTGAATAGTTGTTAGACCAACCATACCCTGGGCACTGACCAGTGACAGCAGCGAGAGTCCAGACTTGTCCCAGTATTTTATCTCATTAATAAAATGTTGAACTTTATAATTATTCTATTTTATTTTAATAATACTCATGAAAACAGGACTATGATAGCACATTAATACACCTCTATTGGTATATAATTCCTTCGTCTTATTTCGGGTTTAGATCGGTGGTTTAAATTAAGACACCTTTCTCGACTTCTAATAGATTCCTTTTTATGTAACCCTGTTATCTCTGGTGACCGACTCTAACGCCAGAGAGAGGCACATAACAATATGTTTTATTTTAAAGCAATTGTGAAAATTCTATGTAACAGCTGATGTAAGCATGGTATGAATTTACAAATTATGTAATTTCTTTTCATATAATTCTTAACTAAGAATATGAAGCGGCAAATGTTTTCATTAACAGTAACAAAATAATAACTGCATTAAATAATACAGGTTCAATTTTGAATCTGAGAATCCTTCAAAATCCACAAAAGTGGTTATTTACATTGTGTCATAGATCAAATTTATTTCTTCAGTGTATGTTCACTTGTGTTAATATGTCTTTTGATTGATTTAAGCCATTTCAATTGGTATTTTATAGTGTGTCTTTCTATGTTGTGATGTTACACTATTTTTTCAGATATGGGTAAATATTGGTACCTATTAAAATGTTAAAACTGATCAATTTGTTTGCACCTGTCCAAAGTCAGGAATCTGATGTTCAGTCGTTGTTGATTGTTGATGTGGTTCATAAGTGTTTCTCATATCTTGTTTTTTTATATAGATTAGACAGTTGGTTTTCCTGTTTGAATGGTTAAACACTAGTCATTTTTGGGGCCTTTAATAGCTTGCTGTTTAGTGTGAGCCAAGGCTCTGTGTTGAAGAACGTTCTTTGACCTATAATGGTTTACTTTTACAAATTGTGACTTGGATGAAAATTTTCTCATTGGCACTCATACCACATTTTCTATTTAAAAAAAATGAAGCCTTTTTATATTTGTTTACTTGGGAATCTTTCTGCAGGTTTTCTGGCACTGATGACTCTAGGAGGGTCTTTCTCAGGACTAGTTACTCCTCTCATGTGGAAATCTGCTACATCTACGGGGTTGATAGATTTAACAGGAGATAGTTTGGTTGGCTGAAACATTTAAATACAAAACATGATTAATATCCTGTCCACTAATTCAACATTTCTATTCCTTTTCATCTGGTCTTGTATACACATGCATATATATTATATGTAGCCCTAACTTTGATGACATTTTATACATTTGTATAAGAAAAGATCTCCGATAACAGATTACATATTTATATACCTTAAAATATATTGTATAGCTATCTAAGGTATTAATCAAACACTAGTACACATTTTTGTTTAAGGGCAAGCTGAACCCAGTCTATGGCGTGGGATTATCTTGCTGTGTTAGAGACCAATTTGTGGCTTTTGAGTGTTTCCTGCTCTTTGAACGGGTTGATTTCTCTTTGAAACATTCCCCATTTCCTTTTCTCAATTTTGTCATAATTCATGTCTATAATAAAAACAACTTACACTGAGAATTATATCAGATGATGATAGCCGTGGTGATTGATTACTGATATTTTTAGACTGTTCCTGAACTTTCTGCAGCAGAAGAGCAGATAGCTCCTCATACATTTTGTTGACATCTCCCTGTAAAAAAATGTGCACATCAGATAAAATTCACAATAAACAAGAATGTGTCCATAGTACACAGATGCCCCACTGGCACTATCATTTTCTATGTTTAGTGGACCGTGAAATTGGGGTAAAACTCTAATTTGGCATTTAAATTAGAAAGATCATATCATATGGAACATGTATACTAAGTTTCAAGTTGATTGGACTTTAACTTCATCAAAAACTACCGTGATCAAAAACTTTAACCTGAAATTTGCAGTCATTTTCTATGTTCAGTAACCTGTGAAATTAGGGTCAAAACTTCTAATTTCGGCATTACTTAAAATTGAGAAAAAATTCATAATTCATTAGGGCACCATGGTACTAAGTTTTAAGTTGATTGGACTTCAACTTCATTAAAAACTACCTTGACCAAAAATAACTTTAACCTGAAGAGGGACAGACATGATGACATGACGGAAGGACGGACAGACGGACCCACAGACCAGAAAAACATTATGCCTCTCTACTATCGTAGGTGGGGCATAAAAAGTTCTTTAAAACAAGAATGTGTCCATAGTACACGGATGCCCACTCACACTTCCATTTTCTGTGTTCAGTGCTTTTTTATTGTTGAAGACTGTAGTTTGAACTCAAAATGTTTTGTTTTTTGTTTTGTTGACTATTTGTTGCGATGCTGTCTTATTTAACGATGTCTAACATCTTTTATTCATGTTTAAATAGGGCCTGTTTTAATTTGCTAATTGAGCAAGTCTCACAAATTATCCTTGTTCCGTTAAAGGAAGAGATGCATTTTTTCCATTGACTCACCCCCTCTTCTTTAACAGCTACAGAAATTTTGTTTATTTTTTCTGTCACATCTTTATCACCAGTTGCTGTTATCACTAAATTCATAACACCTAAAACATGAAATTGTTTATCATATTAACATATTCATCTTAAACCTCGTAAATTTGAAAGCTTTAAATTCTCTCCTAACTGGTGGTTATGCAGTTCATGGCATTGCATCTAAATGAAATCAAAGTGAAAGTGAGAACTTAACAGTAAAGATTGCATTTATTTCCAGTTGAAGCTAAATATTTAACATTGTATTGTATTCAGCATTTAGAGATAATATATTGAATCAGAGAAATGATCACTGTTGGTTTAACTGCAATTAACAATTCAACACCAATTTTAAAATGTTTACTAGTTAATATAATCAACTTAGTATAAATAAATACCTATATCTTTTGTTATGTAGTCAAAGAATGTAGGAACTATACACAACAGCTGTACAACTTCTGAGGCAAGTAAACATTTATAGTCTCTATACCTGAAAATAAAAAGTATACGATGTAGAATAATTCATACACAAATAAAATAATAAAATATACAGGGAAATATAATATTACTAAATTAAACAAGGTCACATGTAGCAACATCATCTTATAAGATAGAAGTCCCCCTCAAAACAAGATTCACCATTTATCATGCTATGATTAATTTTATTGAAGATTTAGGCAAACCATCATTCAATGATTACAATAATTTCCTATTTAGATGAAGTCATGTTATGAATAAACAAGAGGCAAATTGTAACAAAATTTATCCTCATGATTAAATTCATTTCTTATCCAACTTATTGTTCCAAATAAAAAAATTACATCTCAGTCTACAGATATTGTGGCATGAAATAGTGTTTTAGTTGTATAATTACAATCAAGCAAAAAGTATGCTTATTACATACTGTAAACAAGAAATTATTGTGAATCCTCAATCCTCAACCTCTGGCAAAAATGTGAAACGTAATTGATGCTATTGCAAAAATTTATTAAAATAAGCACTTGTGAGTTTTTGAATGCCACATTTTATTATTTATTCTAATATGACGTGATTCATTTGCTTTGTGAATAAACCCATGCTCTAAATCCAATAAAATTAGTTTGCACATGCGTATATTGACTTCTGCAGAATAATGAATTTTATCAAATAAGCATGCATTTAGTATATTTGATTATACTTAAAACACTTCCAGCCTCTTAAAATGATGCACATGTTGTTACTAATTCATTAATTTTGACTGCAACATGTTGTAATTCGAAATTGACATATATGACCTAGATACGACAACCGTTCATGCTGGCTGTTCAAAACTTCCCCCCTCTAAAAAATCACATTGCCAGTCGTTTGCTTGTTTACAAACAAAAAAGGGAGGTTTCATGGAAGAGCCTATACAAACGCTCTACACTTGTACAAATCGACATAGAAATTACTTTTATTGTCCCAATCAGAATCGAAATAATTGATTCAAGCTATACTTTATTGTAGTTTTAACATGGGTAGGCATTATATTCGTGTTATTCTAGCCCACACAATCGCTCGAAGCAAAAATAATCACGAATAAAATGTCACTCATGTTAAAACTACAATAAAGTATAGCTTGCATCAATTATTTCTTCATTATTATTTTTGCATTTTTGAAAACACATCAAAATAATTTCTGAATATATAGTACTGTGTACATATATATGAAAGTGTACATACAAATCAACTCATATATCTCATAATATAGGTGCAAAATCTTGCTGTTGTTACATATCACCTATCATATTACACAAATGTGCAACCAAAAATCTATATTACCTTTGCTTAAATAAAATATATAATTACTCACATTCTATTTAACTTGACTTTTGGGCTTTAATAGTTAAAATCAATAATGTTTATGAAAGCTCTTCTATAAGGTGACAGAACTTTGTTAAATTCAGATTTAAGTTCTATTCAAAATCGTCGTTTCATAGGCTACAACTTACGTTCCTAAGAGTTGAATGTAACTTGTTTGTCAGTGTTAATGCACAATGACAATAATTGCTTACAGATAAAATTAAATTGTGTAGCCTTTACAGCACTTCTATAAAAGCATGCATAACAAATAATTGATTAACTTGCTTGCTATATTTGTTCGGATGTTTGTTTACTATTTACTGGAATTTGATTGGACAATAAACATTAAATTCATTTCATGTCAATTCTTATTGTCCAATCAAATCCCAGTATATGTAAAAACTGACTGAAACCCCGCCTACCTATTGTTTGCAAACAACCAAGCAAACGTAGCAAGCAAGTTGGTGAATGTTTTGTTTTGCATGCTTTTTTAGAAGCACTGTAAAGAAATATGCAAACAAGATGTACTAGGAGCTTTTTCTCACCAATCATACCCCTGCTAAAAGTTGTTGACTATTCCTTGAAATAAATTAGAAAATCAATGTTAAATTTAAAAGAGCAAAATTGAGGAAGCCAATTAAATGGTATGAAGACAGCATAAATGTGACAAAACTGTTATATATGTACATGACATAATAAAAATATTAGTTTTTTTTCTTCTTCTTCTTTGGGTCAGCAAGGGTTCAAAACTGAAGAATACATGCTTTTTGACAAACAGGTATATCCAAATGAATCAAAAACAGGTCACATGGCATGGTATAACTAGAACAAGCTTGGTGCAATATATCAAGATAAAATAAATTGCATGCTCCAAGAAAATGAAACAGAAATGTGATAAAGACAAAAAGAGGTAAACCTGAGTATACCAGCTGTCCCTCCTTAGGAGCAGGGATAGAAAATAATCATGTTCTAAAATAAACCATCATGGGATCATAATTATTCAACACATTTTCCATTACAAACTTTCTGGATCAAAGAACTGCCAGGTCAGTTAAAAACTAGTCCTGCTTCCAGATCTATTTGTTATACAAAATCTAAAATTAGTCAGTGTCAATCAAATGTTCAAGCAAGACACTTAACACTTGTTGTCTCATTCTCTGTTTTTTTTTTTAGGAAAGTGTTGAATACCTTTGTCAAGTTTAATGACTTTTTTTAATACTACTGATCTGTTTTCAACGCTATAAATATCAATCTTCAACAAAGAAAATGGGTATACCTTTATGAAATCATTAAAAAACACTATCTATTAAAAATTTAGAATAAATTACTTTGCATCATTGCAAACAGGCTGGATACATCATATATGTAATGAGTTGACACAGTTTACAAACCCTAGTTTTTCTAAGTTGAAACTTCTTCACAATTTTTCTTTTCTTCTTTTGATAAAATATTTCAGAAACTTTAAAAAAAAATCATTCTTTTTTGCCTAACACTTCATCAGATAATTGGATATTTCCCTTAAAAATTTAAACCAGTACACATTATGCTTCATAATACTCTTTACAAAAGTCTCGTTTTTTTTCAATGTCAAGTTTTCGTATGCAAGAAGGAATATTAACCTTGTATGCATGTACTTACACAGTATTAAGTTTAGATTTAATGGCACATTCTCTTTTATCAACAGCATGACTAAGTTTGGTAAGTTCTGATATGGTATAAAATAAACACAAATACAACTTGTCATAAAGTCCTCCATCCTATAAAAAAGAAATAAACAAATTAATTAGTTGACTTAATTCTGATTTAGAAAACATGTAAATGTTGAGTAATTAGTCTAGGCATTTTTCATTATCTAAAACACTTAATGAACAAGAATGCATTTGTTTAATTCATTCAACAAAGAAAAGCAAACATTACTTTGGCTTTGAGCAATTTCTGAAAGTTACAATTATCAAGGACAAATATTTTTTGTATTCAAACCAGAATCATATAATTATAGAATAACTAATCGAAGAATTCAAATAGAGAAAAATATTCAACGAGTGACCGAACAACACATTTATTCACGAATGCACGTAGCGCAGGAGTTAACTATCAATGTTGTTCGGTCACGAGTTGAATATTTTTCGATATTTGAATTCTTTAATTAGTTATTCTTTTTATTACATTGGCAAATGGCTTTTTAAAGAAATTAATGTAAAACATGTAAGGAACTATATATTTTTTCTACTCATTCACAATTTGTTTTGATCTGCATATATCGACGTCTTGACAATGCCTATTGTTGTATGACGTCAGAGAGTGAAATAACCACGTTTATTTCACATGTGAAATTATCGTTTTTTATTTAACTGGGAAATCAATGTTATTCATTGCAACCAATGTAAAAAAAACATTTATTAATACATTACATGCCTCTTTGTCATCTTTGTCCACCTTAACAGCTCCCAATAAAATGGACACGATATAACACCGAACATCTCGCGATAATAAAAATATGTCCATGGTAAACACATTCCTGGAAAACAAAGGCACATAATTAAATGTCTAAAACTTCATATAGAACAATCTTGCATAATAAATTGCTACTTAAGACAAACATCACAAAAGCACTATGGAACTTAAAAAAAAGTTTCTGACCAATGAAAGAAAAAGGATATATTAAATAAGTTTTGTTAAGAGTCGAATAACGTCCTTCTGTATATTTTGCAATGAGAATTTATTAAACTGTCATTTTAATGTGTATTTGTATTTTATTGTAGAGAATCGTTTGTTACGATACTAACAGTATATGCAGCCAAAATTATATATTTTGATGAATAAAGATACTTATGTAGATTAAACCGCCTATTCGACTTATCGCCTTATTTGATGTCTTTGATGTGATCCGTTACAATGGCAATAGAAATGATATTTATAGATTATTGATGGTCAAGTTTGATTTTCTCACTTGAGTTTCTTTCTTTTTTTTTTTTTTTAAATAATGTTGATATTTTTTATCTGAATATTAACATTAACAATAACATTGGCGACCATCTTAATCAGTAGAAAAGGAGTTTTTACAGAGGAAAAATGCTATTTACTTACCCAACTTTACTAAGCTTCGTTGTTTCTAATGTATCTTTCATTAAATGGGTTGGCATAACAAATTCTAATGAGGCCTGGAAATATTGTAAAAATGTAAAGAATTACTAACAAGGAACAGTGAAGTTTGAAAAGTTTTAATTTCTATCAGAAAAGTTAGACTGATTGAATTCTTAATATCACCATTTTCAGAAGATTACCTTTCACATAAGGAAAATTTAAATTTACTTTATGCTGAACTTTGGCGAAATTATGTTGAATTACTATAATTCATTCATTTCTTCAAGTTCAGATATTTGGTTTTATACTCTTCAATCTTTTACTGTCATACTTAAATGTAATATATTTTGCTTCTTGAGATCTCTAATTCAGATGAAATTTTAAAGAGAATACATTGTTTTTCTATCTTGGTAAATTTTCTACCTTGATAAAAGTGTTCTAATAATTTGTTCTAGGACTCTCTTAATTAATATGTTATTATGCATGCGTCACATTTGAAGTTCTTTGTGTATCTGTGCTTGAAAATATTGAAATATTTACTACTTTGGATATACTTTGGATATATATTTATTGTGAGAATGATTCCTATGGTGTTTATCTACTAAATGTCGAAGAATCTGGAGAACAAAGGTGAAAAAAGACCAAGATTATCAGAGGCCAAACTCCAAAACCAGAAGGTAAACTATACAAAATGTCTTCTGACGATGATGATATAAAAGCTCAGTTCAAAACTATTATAGAATCTATGAATGATATAAAGAAAGGCCAATGTCTATGCAAAAGATGTTTGAAAGTAAATTTGATAAAATGAAAACAGAACTTATGTCTAGTATAGATGATAAAGTCAAAGTTTTGAAATCTGATATTGATCTACAATGTTGACAACAACAAACTAAGATTGAACAGTTGTCAAACAGTGTCGAAAGTGTTATGAATAGATTAAAGGTAGTAGAAGGAGTTGTTGCCGAAGGCAGCATTAGTGGTGCAACGAACGTGAACCAAACAAATCAGTCATACCAAAACGATCAAGTTAATCTGCTGAACAATGATGAAGTTATGGTTATTGTGTCTGGTGTTCCGTTTGAAGAAGGTGAAGATATTTTGATTAAGGCCAAGCAAATTGTTGCCGAAATTAACACTGAAATTTCCGAAAATGATATTGTGGCAGCATTTAGATTGAAAAGTCAAGACACAAAAAGACGTATTTTAAGAGAAAAACATAAACTCCGCAACTCGACAAATTTTAAAAACATCTATTTAAGCAGCAGCAAATCTCATGTTGAACGTATGTTTGAAATTAATACAAGAACTGCGTTGAAGGAATTACCACATGGTTTATCGTACAGATTGACTGCTAACGGATGGATAATAAAGAAAACAACAGACGAAGCTAGTGAGAATGAACAAACTGATGGTAACAAATAGGATTTAAACCGGTCTGTTGAAAATTCCTTAAAGTTTTGTCAAATCAATGTTGGTGGTTGGACTGTAAATAACAATAATTTAAAAAGAGCCTTAATCTGTAATATAAATGCAGATATTGTTAGTGTTTACGAAACTCATCTGTCGGGAACAAATGAACTAGATTTAGCAGAAGATGGATATAAATGGTATGGATCTAATAGAACTTTTATTCACAGAAATGCCCTGAAAGCTTCCGGGGGTGTAGGATTTCTTGTAAAGCATTCTATTTTGAAAAGTTTTGATGTATGTATTATAGATAAAAGTGTTGATGGTATCTCAGGGTTACTATTTAGAAACAAAGAAACAGATTTCACTTGTGTTGCATTTTCATGTTATCTTCTGCCACAGAATTCACCTTGGTGGCGCGACGCCCAAACTTCTATTCACATGTTCTTTCCCAAATCTACTTGAATTATGATGTTGATGCTATATTTCTATTCGGAGACTTTAACTTGAGATTAGGAAACCTAAAAGATGTCTCTACCGAATTCGATAATGTTAAAACGAGAGAAACTATTGACAAGACTTATAATCAACATGGACAGTCTTTTTCTGAATTTCTAAATGATAGTGAATTTTGTGTTCTAAATGGCCGATCAGGAGAACAGTCGAACAAATTCACATCCATATCATTAAAAGGAAAAGCAGTTGTTGACTACGTATGTGTTCTGCATGATTTAGTTGAAAATTGTAAAAATTTCAAAATCATCACATGCAATGAAATAATCAAATCCAAAAGAATCCAGCATCTTATTGGAACAAGAAGTAGAATTCCAGACCATGCGTTTTTAATATTTGATTATGTCACAAACTTTATAATTAAATTTGAAAATGTGAAACATAACGTTTTGTCGACAAAGAAAAGATTCAGATTTAAAGAAATGTCGTCAAACTTTATGTGCTCCAACATCACGAAAGAGGCTATACATATGGTTATTCATCAAATTGAACTATACGGAGAACAGCAAGAAGACATTGATACGGTCTACAAGAATTATGCAAACTTGTTACAAAAGAAATGGAAGAAACAATACCATATCATGAGGCGTCTAGAAAAACATGAAAACATTTTAAACACGAAAAACCATTCTGGAATCAAGAATAAAGTGATTTATGGGTAACTATGCACAGTTGTGAAAAACAATTTAGGAAATCTAAAACCAGTAAAGGGAAACGTGAGACACGCGACAAATTTGTTATGGCGCAAAAGAAATTTGATAAGCGTTTACGATTTTATGAACGGAAATATAAGCTGGATTTATCTTTACAAATAAAAACTCTGAATACAGAAGATCCGAAAAAATTTTGGGCAGAATTTCAAAAACTTGGTCTAAGAAGAAGAATGCTATTCCAATGGAATGTGTAAATGACGATGGTTCTACATCATTGGATGAGAAAACAGTGATAAACAAATGGGAATCCAATTTTAGAAATTTGTACATAAAGAACAATGATGATTACGATAATGAATTTTATGAAAACGCATTACGACATAAAAGACTTTTACTAGATAATATGCTTGACCCCTTGTATATACCAAATGATATACTGAATCAGGACATTCATATAGACGAAATACAAAAAGTTGTTCTACATTTGAAAGAGAAAAAAGCTCCTGGAATAGATGGAATTTATAATGAAGTGGTTAAAAATGAACCAATTATTAAACTATTGCAGGTGTTATTTCAGTTCTGTTTCAACACAGGAAAAGTTCCGTCATTATGGAGGAAAGCACTAATTCGACCAATTCGAAAGGTTCTGCTATTGACACGCAGAATTCCACTGAATTACAAAGGGATTAGTTTACTCTTGGTAATTGGAAATGTTACAGTTCTACTTTAAATAACGAGTGCAAAATTTTATAGAAGACAACGGATTAATTGTTAAGAACAAAACAGTTCAGAAGAGATAGGTCATGTGAGGATCATGTGTTTTCTTTGAACTGCCTTATTCAGGATAGGTAATCAACATTTGCTACCTTTGTGGACCTGCAAAAAGCATTTGATTATGTAGATAGGGGATTTATTACAATACAAACTGCAATTAAACGGTATTGACGGAAACATGTATAATGCTATTTCTAGCTTATCATTGACACAGAATCATGTGTCTGCGTAAATGATCATCTACAAATTGGTTCCAGTGTTCAAACGAGGTCCGCCGAGGGGATAATTTATCAGCTCATTGTTCGCTTTATTTGTCAACGGGTTTAGCTACTGAAATTAAAGATCTAGAAACTGGAATACCTTTTGATAATGAGTAAATCTGTCTTTTATTATATGCTGACGACATTGTTATTCTAACAGAGAACGAAAATGATATGCAGCTTTGCTTAGATGTGTTATACAGTTGGTGCCAACGATGGAGACTTAGTGTTAACTGTTCAAAATCAAATGTCATGCATTTTAGAAAACAGCATGTCCCACGAAGCAACTTTAATTTCAAGATTGGACCAAACAGTTTACAATATTAAGTCACTACAAATATCTTGGCATTATTTTCAATGATAAAATGGATTTAGTATTGCCACAGAAACATTAGTAAAGCTGGAGACGGGCACTAGGAGGGATGATATCAAAGATTCACAATTTTAAGGAGTTGTATTAAAACATTTGAAACCCTTTTCGAGTCGTGTGTTGTACCAGTCATTGATTATTGTGCAGGTGTTTGGGGATATAAAACATACCACTCCATTGAAGCTGTACAAAACCGTGCTATTAAATATTTTTTGGGATTACAGACTTGCACCAGTAGTTTTATCTAGAACAGCAACTAAGACGGTGGATTTCTATGGTTAGAAATGGAATCGGTTGTTAAAGTTAAAATGACAATGATAGACACGACTAACGAGAAAGCTTTTTCTTTTAAACTATAATAAATCGGGCCAGTGGAGCTCTCAGATGAAGGAAATTTTTACAAAGTGGACATGGACAGTTGCTATGAATATGTAAATTTATGCAACATTGAAATTTTTAAAACAAGATTATGGAATACTGTGAAAATATTGGACTGGTAAAATCCTTCTCTCCCCAAATTAAGGACTTGCATTACTATTAAACAGAAGTACGAGACTGAACTTTACGTCAAAATGAACATTAAAAAACAAGAACATCAGTTATGCACAATTTCGCTGTGGTATTCTACCCTTACACATTGAAACTGGACGATTTAGAAATGAGGCTCCTGATGAACATTTTGCACTTTCTGCTATGAAGGATCTGTTGAAGATGAAAAACATTTCTTATTGTACTGTAAAGCTTACCATAATTTAAGACAATTATTATTTGAATCAGTGAACCTTGATAGACATTTTATTGATAATAGAACATTTGCTAATTTAATGACACTTCATCAAAGACAAACTGCTAAATATTTAAATTTATTTTTCTGTAAAAGAAAGGAACTTCTTTATAAGCAACAATCACATTGCATAATGCAAATTTGAACATAGGTTTAAAGTGACTTATAGGTCCAAGGGCCGGGTGTAAATTTATTTAACTATTGTATTCTTATTATGTAATATTATATATACTACACATGTCACTATAATAAATGATATACTTCTTACTTACTTCTTAGTTATGGGAAATATCAAAATCTGTATTAATAATTTATTTCTAATCAGTGGTCAATTTAAAAGAAAAAAAAACTAGGTCTAGAAGGTATAATCAAAATAAATGTCACAAAGCTACTTACAACTAATAACATTAACAACATATTACATCTTTCACGGTCC
>CM034349.1:98801493-98943431 GCA_019925275.1 Mytilus edulis | reverse complement strand
ACACAACATGAGAAACTAACCAGTTCAAATGGTATACTTAAAGCTAAACACAACATGAGAAACTACCAGTTCAAATGGTATACTTAAAAGCTAAACACAACATGAGAAACTTCCAGTTCAAATGGTATACTTAAAAGCTAAACACAACATGAGAAACTTCCAGTTCAAATGGTAGACTTAAAAGCTAAACACAACATGAGAAACTTCCAGTTCAAATGGTATACTTAAAAGCTAAACACAACATGAGAAACTTCCAGTTCAAATGGTATACTTAAAAGCTAAACACAACATGAGAAACTTCCAGTTCAAATGGTAGACTTAAAAGCTAAACACAACATGAGAAACTTCCAGTTCAAATGGTATACTTAAAAGCTAAACACAACATGAGAAACTTCCAGTTCAAATGGTATACTTAAAAGCTAAATACAACATGAGAAACTTCCAGTTCAAATGGTATACTTAAAAGCTAAACACAACATGAGAAACTTCCAGTTCAATTAGCAGTGATGTGGATATTACTTAAGTGAAAAGGAGGAGTTTGAAGTTGTGTTAGGTACCAGTTTCCAACTACTGAGTCATAAAGTAGTTCTTTTTTAAACTTGAAAGTGATAAGTTTTGAAAACATTTTTCTGTCTACATATAATAAAACTTTTTAACTATAGTCAACTTTGAATAATGTTGTGCTGATATTTAATAACATTACCATAGTAATTTCCCTCAAATTATAGGACTATAAAAAATAGTTTACTTGTGAGTGTATTTCTTTTCTATGAGTAAATCTTCTTGTAAGCTATAGGCAATATACTTTAATCTTCTCCGGTCTGTTTCTGAAAAAAAAGTTAATAACTACATGAATATTGTATGTTATAGGAATTAAAAATTAATCTAAACCTTTTTTATATTTCCATTCAAATACACACAAAGTTCATTCCCTTTTTTCCTAATTTTGTGTTTCAACCAACTAGTTAAACCAAAAGTATCAAGTTCACAAAAATATCCAGATTCTCTTTCATCATTAATCAGCATTAAGCACTTTAATGTGAAAAGGACAAGTTTAAAATGCACATCCTTGTTGATAATTCTACATCTGAAATATTAGCAAGTGCATCAATGGTCTATTGTTTCTGACAAAGACAGGGAATATATCTATATATATATATATATATATATATAACTCGTCTAAACATCAACCCAACAATGTTAGATCTGTAAATTTGCTTTCGCAAATTTGTGGTTCTTCCCTCGCCAGGATTCGAACCCATGCTACTGTGATATCGTGACACCAAATCGCCTGCACTGCAGCCGTCCTGCTAGACCACACGACCACCTGGGCTCTAAAAAAGAGCTTTCGCTGGCCGTGTGTTACCTTTCCTCGTCAGTTTTAATCTAGCGGCGTACATATATATATATATATAAGTACGTCTGAGTCAGTGACAACTCTACAACAGATGTATCCATCGGATCGCCATCAATGATGGTGATACATGGCTGTGTACATAATGTATATACAACTCGTCTAAACATCAACCCAACAATGTTAGATCTGTAAATTTGCTTTCGCAAATTTTTGGTTCTTCCCTCGCCGGGATTCGAACCCATGCTACTGTGATATCGTGACACCAAATCGCCTGCACTGCAGCCGTCCCGCACGACCACCTGGGCTCTCAAAAAAAGAGCTTTCGCTGGCCATGTGTTACCTTTCCACGTCAGTTTTAATCTAGCGGCGTACTACAGTACATGATATATAAGGCATGAAGATGTTATTGTTACAGATCAGCTAAATTATCTATAGTAAAGGATCCTACAAATTAATGTTGTGGTCTAGCGGGACGGCTGCAGTGCAGGCGATTTGGTGTCACGATATCACAGTAGCATGGGTTCGAATCCCGGCGAGGGAAGAACCAAAAATTTGCGAAAGCAAATTTACAGATCTAACATAGTTGGGTTGATGTTTAGACGAGTTGTATATACATTATGTACACAGCCATGTATCACCATCATTGATGGCGATCCGATGGATACATCTGTTGTAGAGTTGTCACTGACTCAGACGTACTTATAAATATAATATTTTCTGTGACTGTATCAGTGTTCTCCCCAGGATTTTTGGATAGCGCTGTGGTAAGCGCGTGATTTTCGACAATTCTCAGTAACTTTGTCGCGGCGCGCGGTTGGTTTGTAATTGATTTGTTATGTGTTTTTCTTATATAATGCTATTGATGTTTTCTCTTGTAATGATGTCCTCATCATGCTCATGGAAGTTACCCCTTTGTTTGCTAATGTTTTTGTCTGGATATAGACATGATAGAAGAAAAGTCTTTTTGTCTCCATTGTAAATACATATAATCCTCATATTATCTGTCTATAAAACCCAAGGAGAAGTCTTTTCCATGGTGGGTCTATACCAGACTGCCTAGATGTGAAGATTTCTTATCACTAACAGGTGATGTTGCAGAACATGTAGGACCAACAATAAAGTCATTGTCAGCTTCTGTGAGAAAGTTTTCAATGACAAGATTGGTATTTTTTACATTTACTTTTATTAACATTTCTAGCAAAGTACAACTTTTCAATAAAAATGAGTATAGTATTTCAAAGGAAGAAATGAAATTGCCCTTTTAATAATATTCAAATCTTATCAAAGACTTGCTTAAAAAAAAGGCTAAAATATTCCAATTATGAATATGAAAGAAATCCTTTAAAAATATTTTAAAGAGATTTTTTTATTTCAAAGGTGAATTACCAATCAAATACATTATGTATGCCAATTGAAACAACTACCACCTTTAAAGGTTTTGTTTGATAATTTTATAAACATTTGAATACATGCCACCAGATAAGTTTGTCAAGATTTGACAATACTTCTTTAAGGTCTTTCCCTCCCAAATTATCTCCCTTACTGGCTGACATAACTTCCTGTTTACACCTGTGTCTTTTTTTAGCATTAAATACTATTCCTTATCCAAGCCATCCTCTGTTTACATTAAATTTAAAGCAATATTTAATTAAGATATATTGATGATTGGTTGACAAATATCGATATTTTATATATATTTACACAAAATTTTCGTTTTGTTTTATTCCCTTATCCATTTGAAAAAGAGCCATATATGGTCAAGTAATCGTAAAATACGGGCTTACAATGAATCCCTTGATAACAGGGATGCTTCTTTCAAGCAATACAGGTTCGACAGTTGGGTTGTAAACGCAAAAAAAGTAATGATATAATCGTAGATGGTTCAAAAAATGGTTGAGACAACGTTGTCAGAGAAGGGGGTAAAACTTCCCTTATATAATTTAGAAATGAACTTTTCAGCACCCGAGACATGTATTATATGTCTCTGTTAGCACTGTCCATTCCTTTCATACGTTTCGGCATCTTTATAAAGCGAAAAAATGTAGCAGTGTTCTGTTAACCTTACGACGTTTAACTTGGCTTCACCCAAGCTGGACATCGAGAAAGTGAATTTCTCAAGTCTAGTATCGGCTTGGGGTTTGTTTTTCTAATCATATCCTCTTAATTGTTTTCAAAGGGTAAAATTCATTACTGTAGAATTGCTGATTAAACAGGTATTAGTTCGATTAGGTGATAATTAATAATACTTCAAAGACTAGCTCATTGAAGCCAATTTGATCGTTCTTAAAATCAGTGTGTGTTCAAAGTTCGTTAAACAAGTTTGTGAATGTCGTTGGGAAATGCGGTCAATTTATTTCTTCTCATTTCATTCATATATGCCTCTATATATTCATTAAACAGATGTCAATGTTGAAATCTTTGTTTATTTTGATCTCTCAACGACGCCATTTTGTAAAATTTATTAGACTGGTCCCGCGGAGTTACTTTAATACAACGGAAATAATTCTTTCAAAAATCGTTAACCAGTCAATCACGTGATCCGAAAAGAAAAATAAGCGGGAAATTTTAAAAAATCCGAAAAAAAATATAGCGACGCGGTTGAAGGGGATAGCGACGCGGTCAGTTCAATAGGACAGCGGGAAATTGAAATAGCGCTGAAAATCGCGGCGCTAAAACGGCCTGGGGAGAACACTGTGTATATTACATTAATTTTGAGATCCTTTACTATAGATAATTTAGCTGATCTGTAACAATAACATCTTCATGCCTTATATATCATGTACTGTAGTACGCCGCTAGATTAAAACTGACGTGGAAAGGTAACACATGGCCAGCGAAAGCTCTTTTTTTGAGAGCCCAGGTGGTCGTGTGGTCTAGCGGGACGGCTGCAGTGCAGGCTATTTGGTGTCACGATATCACAGTAGCATGGGTTCGAATCCCGGCGAGGGAAGAACCAAAAATTTGCGAAAGCAAATTTACAGATCTAACATTGTTGGGTTGATGTTTAGACGAGTGGTATATATATATATATATATATATATATATATAAAATTGAGTTTGGTTTTGTAAGTAAGACAGAATGTTTCTGCCTGTTGCATGTCAGGTAAGTAATGTTTTATGTATAACCTCGTATATACAAATAACTACAATGTACTTACCAACATTGTGCATTCCATTCACAGGGAATTTTGTCATTACATGAGTTGCCTAGAAAATGAAAAGGAAAAGTTTAATAACAATCAAAACAACTTTTTTTTTAAAATTCTGTGACCTATTAACTTATTAAAATATAAATAATCATATAAAATTTGTTTACTGCTTACTGTCAAAAAACATAAACTTTACTATCTAGTAAATGTTATTGCCCATATATCACATAATTTGACAAAAAGTCATTTTTTTATCATGTAAGAGTATATAATGTCAAGATATCAACAAAATTGTATCTCCAAAAAAATTCTCCATAGTGTATAATAATTCTTTCTTTTAATTCATTGTCTTTTTTTTAAGGGAGTAGCAACGATTTTACATAGCATTGTTCCTTTTATTATTTTTATTTTTTGAGTTTTGGTGTTTTAACGCCACTTTTTATTGGTGGAAGAAGCTGGAGTGCCTGGAGAAAACCATGACCTTTGATAAAAATGACAATCCTAGTCAAATAAGATTGGAGTTGAGTGCATCCGCACGAGCGGGGTTCAAACTCATAACCCCAGGGTTGACTGGCTAGTGATTACAGTATTCACTACTTAGACAACTCAGCCACCTAGGCCCTTTTAATATTTTGAAGATATAGATTGGACGTTTGAACTAGAGTGTACATGATGAAATGTCTCAACAATGATCCATGAAAATGAGTTCAAGATCAGATGAAATATGTCAGATGGAGATGTTCAGATAAAAACTAGTCCTGTGAATAGCTTACAAGTTACCCTGTTAAAACTTCATAATAAATAAACTAGTAACAACAGGACATTGAATTTTCATTTAAGTGTTAAGTTATCTCCCCTACAACTGATTCTCCTTAATTTACTTTTTAGTCTGATTTAATTTTTACGATTCCATTTCAATGAAACTTAATTAAAATGTTACCTTATCACCAAATATTCCTGTCACGTCTATTCTCTTCATTGCTGTAGGTATGAACCAGTCTTTTGATAATTTGTGTCTCTGAAAATATTAATATACATATATGTATGTTGCTCTATATATCAGTCATTCAATTAATGTTTTTCAACTTAGTGACTTTAATAGAATATTTAATTAGAATTTCTGATTCTAGATGTCTTTTAACACTTTTTACTTTTATAAAATTCAAGTGTAATGCCTTTTTTTTAAATAATTACTGATTGCTTTTTATGTCAATTCTTATGATATGAATTTGTATTAACAAACATAGTTCAGTTTTAAAAGTGTACCAAAATATGGTGGGCTAAAAAGGATAGGATCCTTCCATATGAGCCCCACAACGATCTTACAGGTATCTTACAGGTATAGTACAATGATACATATAAATTTATACAACTTGAACTAGTTTAATCAGAGTTATCTTCCTTTATGCCAATGAAATAACTTTGGTAGAAAAAGTCTCACTGAAATCCATCAAAGGATCGGAGATGAGTTAGGCTCAAGTTAATAATAAAAAAAAGCTAAGGCCTTATCAGGTCATAGTTACATAACTGTGAGTACTGCTATAAATGGCATTATAGATAAATTATTCTTTACAGTTATATGCAATCCTTTATATCCTGTGAAGAGGTGCACTAACTGATCCAGGCTTTTTGAACAGATAAGACTTTGAACATGTACTCTATGACTTTCTTTAATAGGGCTTCATTTATGTCACAATTATAAAATATATCTGGTACAAATGGGTTTTTTTCCACGCCAGAGATCTTGGATTTCTTGGTGTTTTCCTTTAACTTACAATGGGATGTTCTGTTAATGCAGATTCATGGAAGAAATTCTTCACTTGAAGTCGCTCTCCAGCTGCAATAGAAAAAATTCAAATGTGAAATATTGGTTCTATTATGTATACTTAGTAGTAAATACAGATAAATTGCATGTGTAATACGGTCAAAAGCAATTGCGCTGTATCAGCTATTCCTGATGATATTGATATCAGTCGTGGTTGCAAAGGCTTTATCCCACCTTGGATCTGTATGACGTCGTGACATCATCAATGTCAGTCACTGATGCAAAGGCAAACCCTCAATCTGTATACGTATGACACCATGTCACATAAAACAACTACTTGAGGTATATAATAAAGTGTATATGATATGGCTTTTTCAAAATTGCTCAATGTATCAACCTTCAACCAGAGCTCTATTATATATTGGTGTCTCATTTTGATGCAGATGTGATATTGAAATGGCCATATGATATTCTGTTTTTATGTATTATATACCCATGAAAAGGAAAGATAATCTATAATTCTGAAATAAATTCTTTGTGTTCACCCCTCTGACAACATACAACAATAGACACCAGAGGGAGAACACAAAGATTTACTCCCTTTATTCGCACCAAAAGTCAATGAAATAAAAATTATTCAATGTGTTGTTCTATCAAACATTGAATATTATTCAGTAATAGAATTTACCAGATAGAGGAGATCGCTTGTATCCCTTCACTATTAACATTCATCCTAACATTATTCAGGGTCAGGTAAAGAAAATCATGCAGAATTGACAATCATAAGGCTCTAACCTGTCAATTCTTATTCCAAAGTTACCTTATTTTAGCTATAGCATACAAACATAACAAAATGGCATTAAAAGGAACATTCTCAGAACACACAGTTAAACCTTAGTTGAGGGTTGCCTAATGAGCTACTTAATTATAACCTCTGTTCCATAGCTAGTTCGATTGCCTTGAAATATACACATATTGTGACATAACAACTTTGAAGACTGATAAACTGCTAACAAAAAGGGTATGCAATCTGATAAAATTCTAATGGAGATCTATCATTTCATCGATAACTTTATTTAAATAAGAAGAAAAACACTCAGTTTATACGCCATAAAATGTTGTATCAAAACCTCTTAAGTCAATAGAAATGAATAAATTGTTTATCAATCTATACTGAAACCTAGGTACTTCAATTTGAAAAAGGTTAATAAAACATTGACTGGTTTTTCAGTATTTATTCTGAGTAAACAGGTAAACAGTTTTAAAGGAATATCCAGTGAGAGGTTCACTTAATCCATTAACTTTTCCATAAATCATTTAAAAGCCATAATTTTTATGGTAATTTGGTCCTGTCAGTTACATGCTAATGATGTCATAAAGTGGACTGAATGGTAACTGGAATTTTATATTGGATGGGAAATATTCCTACAAAATTTGTTCTCACTTTGAAAACATAATCTTCAATGTACAATAGAAAATGCCTCTGCCTTGAGGTAAAATGAAATTAACTGATCTGGACAACAATTACAAACAATAACTCTGTGACACCCAATGTCTTAACTGACTTATAAAATTAAAAACCCATGGTCAAACACACCTTAATTTCCCACAAAGTTTACTATAGTCAATGCTGAATTGCTTTTATCATTATTGAAGCTTTAAATATCATAGTATGCAGTAAATCATTGTATAGGTTTTTCTCATTGTTGAAGACTGTACATTTTAGGTCTAAATTTGGTAAATTTAGGTCATTTGGTTTCTGGTGAAAAGTAGTCTCATTGGAATTGGCATCTAATTTTCAGTGGCAGATCTAGAAATGTTCATAAGTAAGGGTCCACTGACTGCCTAAGAGGGGGCCTGCTCCAGTCACGCTTCAGGGATTCCCTATATAAGCAACCAATTTTTTTCCCAAAAAGGAGAGGCCCAGGCCTCCTCCCCCCTCCCTAAATCTGACTCTGATTTTTATAGCATATTACAAAGATGAATTATGGTTAATCAAGTGTAAAAATGTCATATAGGATGTCAATGAAACATTTTGAACATATTAGACATATTTGCATAGATGAACAAAAATGTCCACATAACATTAAGATAATTATGTTCACCAATAAAAAATATGAAAAAAAAAAACTTTTATCAAAAATAATATTCCTCAAATCTAAATATTTTTAAAATAAGATGACCTCAAAGAGTGGTAATTTTGACATGGTAGAACAATGTACTGTGATTAATGGACCGATTTTCTTTGAAATATTTGTTATACTGTTAGAATTTCAAATTGGAGCCCCGAAATAAAAATTCCTTATACAAAAAAGACACATGCCAAAAGAAGAAGTGAAGTAGAAATGAAAGACTGATCGTAATATGTCAGAACCAGAAGTTAATACTGTCAGATTTTACAATATTGAAATAAGATTTGTGTGTGTGAATAAAACAGAATTATTACATATAATCATAATCAATAAATCTGGTGTTTTGAATTAATTTATGTATAGAATATGTAACTCAGCATGGCATAACATACAAAATCCTTTTCAGATATCCATGCAATATGTTTAGAATTTTAAACCTAGTGTTGATAAAGAAATCAATATAATCCAAAACCACAGTGTTGTTGGCCTTTCTTCACAAATAATTCTGTTAAAGTAAAATATCTTAAGTAACCAAATAGAATGCAATATTTCAATAACAATATTCAGAAATTGTATTTTTCATTGAAATCATATTCTGTGTTGAATGTTTTAATCTTAATTACATGCAAATGGATTTTTTTTTTAATTTGTTTCTTGAGTAGCTGCTTTGTATTATAAAATTTTGAAAAATCTATGGATTGATCATTCTACATTTATCAAATAAGTTTTTAATTCTTTAACTACCAAATTCAACAGCTTTCAGCACTCAGAAAATTTATTAACCAAATTACAAAGGTTAAACTATTTCTAAATATCTTGATGATATACATATTATATATTCCTTTATCATTGTCTTCTGCTATAGAACAAAAGAAATTTTGATCTAAAAATAACCCTCCTCCCTTCATACAAAGAATCTTGATAATCATACAGATTTGTTTATTTTATGTTTTATCAAACGATAGATTGGATTCCACCCAATATATATATATATATATATAGTCCTTTAATGAATGTATTGTATCTTAGTATCTCTTTTCAATTCAACAATCTCATTCTAATTGTAAAGGTGTGTAAATATTTACACTTCATATGTTCGGCAGACGACAACCACATTTGATCCCTTTGTACTATTATTTACTCAACATTAGAATAAATTGTACTAGTCAATTCAAATATATAAATTAGAGTAGAAAAAATAAATTCTGAACTTATAAAAAGCTTTGAAAAATTATATAATAAATAAAAAAAAAATTTAACAAAGACATGTACATGGTCTATATGGAAAGGAAATATCATCATAAACTGTTCACATAGAGATCTATATGTCTCTTTTTGTTATTTGTAAGTAAAAGGCAAATGTTGAAATTGAAATGGTAATATATTAACATGTAGAATATGCAAAACATTTAAATTCAATGAACCATGATTGAAGGTGCAGGGCCAAATAACCTCCATGGAAAATGATAAAAGCCAATGCTGATAACATCACACCAACTACTTGTTTTAAATGAACAAGCATTCTGTGAGTATTGCATAGCAATACATAGTCCCCTACCAGTTAAACGAGATGCTCTGCAGGGTGCAGCTTTATACGACCACAGAGGTCGAACCCTGAACAGTTGGGGCAAGTATGGACACAACATTTAAGCTTGATACAGCTCTGAATTTGGATTGTGATTAAATAGTTGACACAACATAGGTTTCTGACACAGAATGAATGTGGTCTAAGAACTTAAACTTAAAAACTTAAAAATTTTAAATTGGATATTTACCTATTATGGTCCAATATCCAAAATCTAAATACATGGTTAGATTCAGCATATCATAGAACCCAAAGAATTCAATTTTTGATGAAACCAAATAAAGTTCAATTTTACATCCTTTAGACCTCAATGTGGACCAATTTGATAACCGGGCCTAAATATTTAAAATCTAAATACATGGTTAGATTCAGCATATTGAAGAACCCCATATATTCAATTTTTGTTGAAATCAAACAAAGTTAAAATTTTGACCCTTTGGACCTTTTAATAAAGACCAATTTGAAAACGGGACAATACTGTGCAATTGAATATTTCTTGCTATTGCGCAAAACTGTGCAGTTGAAAATTTCTTGCTATTGCGCAATACTGTGCAATTGAAGATTTCTTGCAATTGCACTGTGCAATTAAAGATTTCCCAACCTTCCTTTTGTGGTCATAGACCTTATGTTAAAATTTCATAGATTTCTGTTTACTTATACTAAACTTATTGAGCGAAAACCAAGAAAAATGTTTAATTTTTGGCCCCTAATTCCTAAACTGTTGGGACCAAAACACCCAAAATCAATCCCAACCTTCCTTTTATGGTCATAAACCTTGTGTTTAAATTTCATAGATTTCTATTTACTTTTACTAAAGTTAGAGTGTGAAAACCAAATGTCTTCGGATGACGATGACAATGCCGACGACACCGACGCCAAAGTGATACCAATATACGACCAAAAATTTTTCTATTTTTGTGGTTGTATAAAAATCATTGAATTGAAATAAAATTCTAAATTGCTCTATAACTTGGCGAAAAATTATATAACAAAAGTCTATATCTTCAAGCATGAAGAAAAAAGTTAATGTCAAAGGACCATAACTCTGTACAAATTAATAAGAGCCGATCAAAATTCAAATTTGATCTGTCACTATTCATGAGGAAACAAAACACCAATTTTCAAATCAATATCTTGTACAAATGTAGTATGACAAAAAATAAGTACTGTATGGAAAGCGATTATTTAAGTGAATTTTCTAAATCCAAAATCATCAGACAGGGACAAAATTTAAACTTGAACTGTAACTTGTCACGATAAAACTATATACTAATTATCAAATCAATACATTCAAGAATGACAAAAAAAAGAGTGGAAAACCAATTATTTTAGGGAAATTTTAAAGTCAAAGTACCATAACTCTGCACAACATCATCAGCCTGGAACCAAATTTGAACTAAGTCTGTAACTTGTCATTATGAAACGCTATACCAAATATCAAATCAATATCTACATACATGGACAAAAAAGTGTGGAAAACTGCTGTACTGACTGATGGACAGAGTGCAAAACTAAAGTCCACTTCCATGATGCTTTGATTTTAATTTGTGGACGCCAGACAAAAAGTGGTCTCCCAAATTTTTCTAAATGATAGTGATTCAAACATAGAGCCATTTTGTAATCTAAAGTGGGTGAAATTCAAAGTCTGCATGGTGCTTTAATATCGGGAAAAAAATATTTCCAGACATACTTGCTAAACTTCAAAGTAATTTTCATGAAAACAATTGAGTATAGAATGTCATTTTCCTGAGGGTTACGCGACTTTCTAAATGTACTTTTAAATGACAGTAAAAGTTTGAACAAGGTTTTACAGTGCACTGGATTTCTAACTTCAAAGTTGAATGACATTTAACTATTTATCTCTGTGTCAATGTGAACAATAGTATGTTGCTGTGTATTAATCTTGCCCAGACAAAAGAATGTGATTCAGTAAGCCTCAGTGTATTTCTATATAACACACAGAAAAAAGATGCACATAAGCAGAGTTCAGATACTCTCTTGTACATATGTGCTGCATTTAGAAATCCAAGCATACTTCAACATATATAACTTAATTACCATTCCCAATTTGTTTACCTCTGATAAATATTTATACATCTACCATTGTTATAATTAGTAGTTCCTTAAGAAACACATACAAAATAAGGGACATAATATACATGTATTCAAACAAAGGGACAACCAAAAAGTGTCATTAGAAGATAAACTGTCAATTATATGACAAAAAATAAAGAATGACAAACAACAGTCTATTAAACACCACATAGAAAACTAAATACTGATATACAGTAGCATGAAAGCAATTGCTTTAAAAACTGGGGGTGATCCCAAGTCATGCCAAAAGGGTAGACAACAATCATGGCAAGTAAAAATGTGTTGATGTCACAATCAAGGTAAATAATACTTATATTATATTTCTCTACGTATACTCATTTCTGTAGGGGTGATAACACAAATTAGGTACCTCCTTTTCCCATCCAGCCCTCTCAACACAACCATACTATAAGGTGGCAAAAATTGAACCTGCAAGAGATGGTCTGCTGTGGGTTTTTTGGACTCGGAGATGCCTGTTTTTGTCAAAAGATTATTCCTTCTTACCTGTTATTAATCTTCCATCTAACATCCAAACATGAGGTAAACAATCTACTATATGAATGCGATCTGAAAAACAAAATATAATCCCATAAAGCAATGGATTGCAAGACTATTTTACATTGAGTGTGGCAAGAAGTTGTGGCTCTATGCTTAAAGTTCACATGTGACCTATGCATGTTCAGTTGTAAACAATATTCTAAACAGATTTGAAAAGAAACAATTGTTATAAGGCACTGAAGAAGTCGACAAATTGCAAATGCAGCGAGTAAACATGAATCTATTGCAACTGGAGCTAGCTCATTTAGTAGTAACAAGTGAAAGAAAAATAAACTGTTCAGGCAGATATATGTCTCACAGAAAATTCTGAAAAAAGACAATCTGATGGACAGCAACATTGCTAATCAATTCAAAGTTGCTGGGCCGTGATATTGAGGGCAGCACTCCAAAATGACATCAAAATTAGGTGTTCTGATACTAGTCTGATAGTAATGCAACTTTATAGAAAATATCACTGATCAATCACGAGTAGTTCCTATCAAGTCAACAAACAATTTTTGGTGCCACCAGAAAAGTAACATGTCTTGCATTCTGGTACTTTTCATGTGCATGTAACACAAAATCTATTTTATCTTAATTTCAATAACAACCAATACTTACAATAAGGATCTTTCTCGAGCTGACGATTTCCATGGAAACTGAGATTGAGGATGTGTAAATGTCTGATTTTTCCAAGTTCATGCCATGTCAAGTCATTATTTGATAAATTCAAGTTTCCAAGAGCGACAAATTTTGATAACCCATCTAAGCTCTTCAACTGCAAAAAATAACAAGTTGATAAAAATGTATTTGTTTTATTAATTTTAAATATATACTGTGCACGTGATACATGAAGATTTCAGATTATAAAATGAAATGATAAGTATGTCATGTATGCGACTTGGAAGTACTTTCTTGCTATTATATCTTGGAAAAACTTTCCTACATTCTATTTTCATACTATTTTGCTGCTGTTTTTAATGTACACAACAGCCCGGTGGATTTTGCTTTTTCCACCGGCCCACAATGGACAGTCCACCCCAGCTATAATCTCTTTTTTTTGTAAAAATATTGATTTCAAATGCTTATCTGCTTTTTTCAATTGATTGTACTTGCAAGTCTTTTGATAAAACAATAGAAATTACATGCCCACTCCTATGGGTGGGCAGAGTGGACAAGCTAGAAATTTTGCCCACCCGGTGCCCACTCCCACTGTGGCCGGGTGGACAAAGCAAAATCCACCCGAGCTGTAATGTATGTCATGCATCATTATCATATACAATGTATCATGAAAAAAAGCACCAGTAGCCTTCACACTTTTATATGTACTAGAACACACCCGTGATATCGCGGGTCCGTGACTGAATTAAAGTATATAACTATGCGCAAGCATTATTTTAGTATTAGTAAGTAAGTAAGTAAGTAAATAGTTTATTATAGTGTCACGATCCAATATACATCATCATATACAATATAAAAATCTTTAAAACCATATTATATCCCTGCCTTTAAGACATATGAGACACTTTCATCCTTTTCAAACTAATAAATATATACTATAATGTAAAAGAAATATTTAAATAATAAAACTTTTCATGATACTAAAAATTCTAAGAAAACTCTTTTAAGTTCATTTATACAATCAATAATGATTAAAAATTTACAAATTAATTTTCCTACGTTTAAACATAAGATGTAATGTCTTGGCTAATAAAACCTGAGCATGATCACAGTTCATAATAAAATCAAATTTTTCATCAGAGTTAAAAGCATTAAAAGTGTTATTCAAAGCATTAATATAATTAAAAAGTTCTTCTCTTATATCTGAATAAAAATTACAGTCTATTAAAAAATGTTGTTCTGTCTCTATAAAATTGTTATTGCAGAAAAGACAAAGTCTATCACATAATGGAGTGGTCGGCTTGGTGTAACGTCCGGTCTCAACCGCAAGCGGCAGCGATCCACATCGAAAGTTTGATAAAATGCGTCGATGGTCACGAAAGTTGATTGTTTTAACAAATAGACTAGTTTTGCAATTGTTTTTAAACCTTCTGAATGTTCTAAGCTTGTTTCCATTTACAGAATTTTTATCGTCAAAAACATCAATTAACCATTTCTCTTGATCTATAGCTGTTAATTTGTCTTGAGCCATTCGTAGCTTTTGTTTGGTTGTTATGTTGAGATTGATTAAAAAGTTCAATTCAGATTTTCTCAGTAAAGCTAATACACGTGAATGCCAAGATCGTTGTTTTGTCTTACTAGTTTCATGGATAGTCCGAACTATTCTATCATCCTCTAAATTAGAAAGTTTGAAAAATAATCTCATAACTTCAATGTTCTGTTTTGTTTTAACTGTTGTCCATCCCATATCTCCACGAACGGCTAGATTGGTGGAGTTTTTAAAGGCCCCTAAAAAGTATCTACATGCCCTATTTTGCACAGTTTCTAGTTGCTTATGTTCCGATATACCCCAGATACTTGATCCATACAACAATACAGGTTGAACAAGGTTTTCATATAATTTTTCATATATATCAAAGTCCATTCCACCACAGGCTATAAATTTGGTATACAGTGCCAACAAAGCTCGACTGGCCGATTTTCTTACTTCTCTAACCGTAAACTTCCAGTCTAGGTGTTCATCTATCCACATTCCAAGATATCTATATTTGCTGTCGTACTTTACAACGGTATTTCCACACGAAAAATCAAAGTTAGATCGAGGTGAGGATCCACTTCTGAAATGCACTACACCAGTTTTGTCAAAATTTATACATAATCTCCATTTCAAACACCATATATGAACAATATTTAACATTTGCTGAAGTGATTCTTCGTTGGGCGCCAATAGAACAATGTCATCTGCGTATAATAATATCGAAATCATACTATCTGCATTAATTGGTATACCCAAATTCAAAGAGTTGATTTCATCTGCCAGATCGTTTACATAAACTGAGAACAAAGTCGGAGATAATTTACATCCTTGTTTCACACCCAAATTAACGTTAAACATATCTGTCATGTACCCATTGATTTTTACTGCGTAACGAACATCTACGTACAATGACTGTAACCCTTTCAAGAACTTTCCATTTATACCAAGTGCCATCAGTTTATACCACAACATTTCTCTGTTCACGGTGTCAAAGGCCTTTTTTGCGTCGATGAAGCACGCAAAAGTCGACTTACGTTCAATTTTCCTATTAGTTATAAGAGTTGTTAAAGCGTAAAGATGTTCCATACAGCCACGATCCTTCCTGAAACCGTTTTGCTCGTCAGCAAGAATGTTGTTGTCTTCTAACCAAGATGACAATCGTACATTTAGAATGTCAGCATATATTTTACAAGGAATTGACATAAGAGCTATTCCTCTATATCCCAGAGGATCACGGTTGTCTTTATCTGGTTTTAAAATCGGATTGATTAAGATTTGGTTCCAAGTTTCTGGTACAACTCCGTTATCGAATGCAAATTTTACGATCCTGAATATCATATCAACACATGAATTGTTGTGGAGAAATTCTGCGCATATCTGGTCTAACCCGGTGGACTTGTTCAACTTTGCACGATAAACAGATTTTTCCACGTCCTCATATGAAATATCAGAGTTTAATGTGTCCGAGTTATTTTCAGTATTGTTCACTAGGTCATGATTTACTTGTTGAATAAATGTTAGAAATCCCTCATCGTATTCCCCGTCGCTAGTGTTAAACAAATGTTCATATTCATTTTTCCAGGTTTCATAAACAACATTTATATCCTTGCTGATATTGCCATTAGGTAGACGAACTTCCATTGGTATTTTGTCACGTCTATCTTTCGCTATTCCTAGTTTTCCTATTTTTCGCCAAAAATCCCTCGTATTACTTTCTGTCGATAGATCAAAAAGTTCTTTTTGTTGACGCAATTGATAATTACGCTTTTCCTTTCGCAAAAGTTTATCAAAATCATTTCTGGCTGTTACGAAATGTTCTCTAAGATGTTTTTTCTTCGGTCCACATATCTTACACTTTAGCCAAACTTTCTCTTGTTCACATGCGTTCTCCCAATGTTCTAGAAGGTTTTCGTTCCAGTATGGTTTATATTTGACTTTCTACTAGTTATTTTATGCTGGTCATCATGTGCACTCTTGTGTCCTATTTTTGAGATAACTTCACTATCAATCAATTGAAATAAATTACTGTATGCTTCGTCAACGTCTCGTCTATCTGCAAGTGCATTTTCTATTTTGTTTATAGTTTGTTCAATTTTTTCTCGAGCATTGTCATCATTTAAGAAATCGTTAGGAATTTGGTAAGATTTTGGTTTATTTGGAATTCGTTTTAAATTTGTCGGATATTTTAACAAGGTATTATGAGGTACAAATGCCTCCCTTTTTATTACTGCCTGTAGCACTGAATGATCTGGTATTTGGCTGCACTCTTGAAGATCTAAGGAATCAGTTATATCAGACATGGTTTTCACATTGAAGTCTATGCACGAGTTTAAATTTTCGTGAGTTGTGAATACATAGTCAACTACCGATTTACCACGTTTTGAGATGCATGTAAAGTCTTGTTTTCCTTTTCTTCCGTTTATCATACAAATATTACAATCGACTAGAAAGTCAATGAGTAAATCTCCATTTGCATTTGATCCTTGGTCAATTGTCTCTCGACTTGGTATCTCGTCTACCCCTTCTATAAAGTCAGATGTATCTGAGCATCTAGAATTAAAATCTCCAACTATATATAATTTGCCTAAATTCTGATACATGTACACTTGTCTAGTAAGATCGGAATAGAATTGTTCGGGATCATTTGTTCGTGTTGAGCCTTTAGGTGGTAAGTAACACACACATATACAAAAAGTTTCATACTCATTGGTAAGTTTCACCCAGAGTATGTCTTCTATGCTTTCATCTAATACTTCTATCTTGTACTGTTGTTCAATAATATCTTTAACGAATACTCCAACTCCTCCTGATCCACGTTTTGCTTTTTTATGATTTATTTTTCGGTTGTTTCCATAAAAATGATAGCCGTCTATATTTATTTTATTTTTACCAATCAGAAATGTTTCACATACACCAATGATGTCGCAGCTCAAATGTTCTAAAACTGTTTTTCGAAAGTTATAATTATCACTTTCAACATGATGCGACCAACCGTCTACGTTCCAAACACCAAGCAATAATTCCTATCTTCCATTATTTTGTGACTGATTTCGCTGAAAATTTCGCACTAATTTTCCTTGTGAGACTTTAAATTCGTTTAGTTTTCCCATCTCCTTTAAAATGGTGCGCATGTTGGAATTTGCCACTCTGGTTTCATATGGGATAACATATATAATATATTAGTATTGTCATCTGATAAAGTCATGCCGATTATAAGATACACAGTTTTCTCTGCTTTCAAATCTGTTTGTTTGAACCCGTCGAACTGGAACTTATCAATTATCGGTAATATTAATTATTTGGAAAACAAAAGGTCATGGAATGGAGTTTTTTTTAATCAACAACATTGTCCTATATTAGTTATAAATAAAGTTGAATTCTTTGATTCGCTGTTTTACGTCATGCCCGCTAACAAATTGAAAACTGTACCTATACGCCTTATTTTTAGTCCAGATTTTTAGTATTCGTATTGTTATCTTAGAAATTCTTACTGATTAAAATACTACAATAGGTAACAATTCGACAATTTAGTAGTGTCAACCCTGTGATTATGACCCGTGTATATAGCATATTAATCCTGATACACCGTTTGTTGGTGCGCCTGTCAGATGCGGAACGTACAGATAAGGTAATAGGCAACAGGTGAATATACTATTGGTATCGGTATCGGACTCGACCCGGAACTTCTTAATTATTGGCAATATTAATTACGTGGAAAACAAAAGGGCCTTGAGTGGTGTAATTTTTAATCTACACCTTTGTACTATATTAGTTATATATAAAGTTGAATTCTTTGATTCGTCGTTTTTACGTGATGACGGCTGACAAATTGGACCTCGTAATTTTAGTATTATAGATATCATCAACAAGTTAAAAAATGAAAACTATCAGATTGGTACATCTACAACATATCATTGACTACTGAGTTAAACTATGAACATGCACAGCATAATGGTTATGATGACTACAGTGCCATTGAACTAAACACTAGGGAATGTACATGTACTGTCATGGATAATTCACTGTTGTACCTTAACATGCTTAAAGCTTGTATACTTTTAAAATGTAATAACTTTAAATAAAATTAATAAAAATCTCCCAATTCATTGTCAATTTGAGGATTGAATGTAAGAAATTAACATAAAAACTATTATCAATGTACATGATGTACAAGAAAACTCTTAACAGTCTATTATTTGAACTTGGAATTATTTTTAACTATGGAATTTGCATTATTTCTTGTACTTCAAATTTTTAATAAATTCCATGTTTATTTGGTATTATAATTATGTTTTGAGCAGTTCATAACACTTTCCATTTATGAATTTTGTATAGATAGTGTTGTGCGCGGCACAGTGCATTCAATAGACCACTTTCCAGTTCACCCATACCGGTAAAAACTCTTCAATTATGCGCGCCTTTGTGACATCATTTACCAGATAAAGGGGGTCACCTGTATCCCTGCCCTATCAACGTTCATCAAGCGTCTTAGTGATCGTCATCGTGCAGGATAAACCAGAAATAATATTTGTTTTGTAAGTACTTAATCACATTTCCCTAATGACAGCAGTGCTGATTGTCAATTATGAGAATTTAATTTGCCGAATGATTTGTGCAATATAATATTATAATTTCCCAAACACTCGCTCACCATTGGAATGGAAGTGACGATGCCCCTAAACGCACGAATGACATTCACTAAAACCAGATTTTTTGACAGAAATGCATCGAACTCGTAAGTTGTCTATTGAAAATGTACTATTTTCTTTTTAAAAGAAAGTGTTGGGCGCAGCACAGAACATTGAAGTACAAAATAAAAATGGAATTTATTAAAAATTTCAAGCACAAGAAATTATCCAAATTCCATAATTAAAAATAATTCCAAGTTCAATTAATAGACTGTTTCTTATAATCTCTTTAATCAATCTTTTCAAACTCTAAAATTGCGTTTATTCTGAATTTTGTGAAATATGTACATTTGTTTGTTACATTTATGTATTTTCCTACCTCATTATTACTTAGATCAATATTCCATAATTGCTGACAGGATTCTAAGTTAACCACTTCATATAAAGCATTTCCTCGAAGATCTAGGGTATGAAGTTTGGCACAGCTGTTTAATTTTTCTATTGTTTCTGAAAAAAAATATGCAAAAATTGATAATCTGCTTAAAAGTAAGAATCACAAAAGTACAAAACTATTATTCAATGTAACCCGATTGTCTTGCTTGTTTTCTTTTCCTTTTCTATCAATATTGGTAGAATTTCATTAATCATTGTCTTTCTGTATGGAGTTTATAAGTGCAATGTACAAATATGTACATGTATTGTTTGAATCTATAATTTTTCATATATATTTAAACAACTAACTTTGCTTTTTAATTAAATTCAAACATACATATCTGTAATGTGTGAATTTGAGGGGTTTGGGATGAGATAGTATTTTTTATCATGTACATTAGAAATGTTTAATCATGATCATACACATGTGCATGTCATAATGTTCAGTTTTGGGTTGCAAATTAAATTTAATGCATATAAAGGACTTCATGACATATGTTATTGTTTGAAAATGAAACAAATAAAGACATTTACAACACGGCTTCCAAAACGGTCATATATTCCGGTCATTTGTATAATGTCCGGTAAAAGTCCGGCTGGGCAAAGCATAAAACATTCATCTACTTTTTAGTTTTCAAGGCTTTTTCGGTCATTTTAACATAATTCACGATCTTTTTGACCTAACCTTTTGCCTTTAACATCCACACATTTCTGGTCATAAATGTGACATGATGATTAATTACTATCAAAACAACCCCTTCTTTTATACTTTCTAATTTTAATCAAGGCTAATTAGTTGTTGGACAGCTGAAATCTACCTGTTCAGGTGACAGGTAAACTATTTTCAGTAACGGACATCGTATAAATTGATCGGTCTATTCACAATTATTTTCTTACATTTCAGCGGTTTGTATCTAATTGATTTATTCAAAAAGATTAAAATTATAAGACATTAGTTTATCAACATGATTTGATGCAAAATTTAAAATGGTTTTGAATGAAAAGTCGTCAGAACTACGTTGTGTGAAGTAGAACATGTGTGCGCATGTGCACAGGTGGGAAATTTAATTATGCATCATACATTTCTTCAAAAATGCTAAAATTATCATTGATACCTGTATCTAACCATCATTTCAAGTATTTTGTTGAAAAAATAATGTGGAAAGAGCTTGTTCACTCAGTCGTGCTTTGTAAACGTACACAGATTTTAAGTATCTGTTTATTGTTTCATGTTTTACCATTGTCAAGTCAACATCCAGTTTTAGAAAATGTGATTTTAAAAACGAAAGTAAAGTTTTTGACAATGTTATTTTGCACAAATAAAGAGTCTAAGGGAGATATGAGCATGGTGATGTGCACACTTTGAATGATGTACTGCCTATTTAACAGTTTACTACATCATTTTTTTTTTAATGTAATGTCAATCATTGGAATAGCCATCTGATTACCATAATTGCCTTTTGTGACTAAGTCCTTTTGTGACTAAGTCTTAAGGGATTAAAATCTAGATCAGATATAAAATGTCTGGCTGGCTCAAATATTTTTTGGAAACCCTGATTTACAACCATCAGTGAGATCAGTAGTCATTTTAAATAATTCTAAATAAAACCAGGCCATTAATAAATGCTCTTATTTTTAAATTATGTTTTTTTCATGAATTTTGAGGAACATATATTTCCTTTAATCTTATATTATAACATATAAACATGTATAAACAATGTTTAAATAAATTTCTTAAATCTTCAAAGTCATTTTGTGAAACTTCAAATTAAAAAATAATGATGCATAATGTTTATACAAAATAAAGGGCTAGTTTTTATTATAAAACTGATGTACATGTACTTATTTCTGAAGAAAATTCTTTAATTTGTCCAAATTTAGCGGATTTTTTTTTTTTAATTGTTAGCTGCCAGAAAACAACTCGCCTATATGCTTTATGTATGCAGAAACCTCAGCATCCCCTACTTGTAAAAATTCAGTGATCACAATACTCAAGTGCAAATTAAAGGGGAAAACCAATTTTGCAGAGATAGTCAACAAACTTGTATCCTCGTCTCATCATCATGATCATGCTCATGATGCTCATGGGTTTTTGTACTATTATAATTTATTATTAGAATTCATTGTGACGTCACAATTTTCATTGAAAAGTCACGCATAGTAGGAATTCATATGACATACAAAAACATATGATATGACCATAATTTAATTAGCATAACTATAACTTATGTATAAGAAAAGCTTTTGCTGTAAAAGAGGACTTCAATGACTTCTGTTTAAATTATTCTAAGCGCCCAAGAATTTCAGTTCAAAAACATACTTTAATGTGTTTGGATTAATACATAGACAAGTTAGTAGCTATTCTCACCTATTCCTGAGTTTGATAAATCCAAATATTCAACAGTTTGCAAAGGCCCTTTCGCTCTGGAACGAATCAGCTGAAAATAAGTTTAAAAACAAAAGTTTAAAGGTATCAAGTCATTTAAAAGTGTAAAAAAAAGTTATTTGAAAATAAGGAGATTGTCTGTTTAACTTACCTGTGTGTTTAACCTCATCTTTCCGGTTTCATTCAACGACAAAAGCTACATCCATGCTTTCAGCAACTTTTTGGAAGCACTTGCCAGTTAGCATACAATGTAAATAATACGCTATTAAAAAAGTGCAAATTTATTCAGGCGTAAAAAATGTCATGGAAGCTTTACAAACGTGTGGTGCTTAGTATTCGTTATCTTGACTATTTATTGATTATTTTTATCCGTATGATAAGAAACATTAACTAATACGTAAAAGAGAAATTATTACGCGAAAGAATTTCTTGTTGTCCACAATTACTTCCGGGTCAAAATAAATTAGTTTGTTGCTAATGTACACAACATGTGTAAAATATTTATAAAATGATAACTTGACGCTTATACAGCCTTTTTAATAAAGATAATCATATACAACATTTTTACGATTTTATTGTATCAAAACAACCTCAAAGGCTTTCATTTCACTAACATGTATAGGCCCCAACTTCATAGCAGATAAAATCTAACAAAGGGATGAAACTCTGGCATATTTAAAATGACTTAGAACTTACAGTTGTCTCCCATTTATCATTTTTGAGGATTATTTTTGTAATGTTGTGATTTCTTATTTCACCGGCTTCGTGCTAATTTGAATATACATAAAATATTTTGTCATTGTAGAGTGGGGCGCTCATATTCGCCGTGGACACAATTTCGCCGTTTGAGGATTTTGAGGTGTAAAAACTTCACATGATGGTTGATATAGAAGAAATATGCCAGTTAATTATATTTTTTATAACAAATATGATTATTTTTGAAAATGAGACAAAATTTCGGCACTTACCGCAGAGGACCGAAAAACGGACAACGATTTTCAGCCAATCTCCTGAATGAAAAAAAAAGATTTCAAAGAAGTATTTATTATTAATTCTTTGACTGATTGCCCTAAATTTAAGTTTTTTACACCTTTCAAATGTTTGCTATTCATCTATACTGAAATTTATTAATAAATATTGTTTAAAGCTGCAGTTATTTGGTTTTAAATAGATGTGTAAAAACGGCGAAAATGTGTCCCCTGTTCACAAAAAATCATGAAATTTCAAACACCCTTTAATCACACTTTTCAGATGATTTTTCTCAAAACAAACACGTTTTTAAGCTAAGAATATTTTGCATTTGAAGTTATCTTCATACATATCACTACAAACCATTAAATGTCTGAAATGGCCTATATCTGTACTCGACTGTACTGATTTTTACTCGACCAGTCTGAATTCGTCTGAGATTTACTTGATAATACTAGACTGTAGTCTGAACCATACTTAACAGTCTGAATGTGTACTTGACCAGTACTTAACCATTTTATACTAGTCTGAACCGTACTCGACCTAGTCTGAACCGTACTCGACCTAGTCTGAACCGTACTGGACCTAGTCTGAACCACTAATCGACCAAGTCTTAACCATACTCGACCTAGTCTGAACCATACTCGACCAAGTCTTAACCAACCTAGACCTATTCTTTGTATCTATCAACTGAATTTTATCAATTTAGGATTTTTTTTGAATAAAAATGAAATTTGAACAACAAATTGAAATTAAAAATGTATTCAATACAGTATTGAACTTAAAATTTCACAATAATCAATCATAATATGTCGCAGGAAGAATGGGACACCATATAAAATCGACTTGGGATGAGGGATAAATCACCATAAACCCATTAACTTGTCGTTGTAATGCGTGTGGGCCATTTCTGCATTTAATGAGTCGTCCAATATATAAATACTTTATTATATATAAATCTGCAAATATACAAATTGTAAACCAAGTTTACAATTATGTTCCAATAAATATGAACAATATATATACTGAAATATTTGCATGCAACGGAGCTTTATTTTGACCTTAACTTATATACCAAAATGCGGCTTTCAAGCCATACTGAATTCTATATATGAAATACTAAAATAACTTTACTTTAACACATGGCAAGAGTTAAATCTCTTTGTTCTTACTGTGTTATAATCTGGATAATGCACAGCAAAGGTGTGCATTAACTACCTCAGATATACTGCACAGTTCAAATCTATTTTTATCTTAAGGGGCGGTTCCTGGAATTTAAAAGGGGCGTTATTCTATCAAATTAAAAAAAATATCACCGAGTGTAGCGAGACTAACGACAAAATTGACGATTTTAAGCTAAAACACGATACTTTGTCCAATCCAAGGGTTAAAGACCTGTTCGTCCCCACCCCCGAATCCGTTATCTGCCTTAAAATTACGACAAAGTTGAACTTCGTACAAACATCGTAGTTTCAAAATAGGAAAACGAAAGGTTTCTCATTCCTTTTTTTTTATCTAAGCTGGGACATAAACTATTTTATTATATTTTGTGTACAACGTAAATCTAAATCAGTGTTTTAAAGTTAGAAAGATAGTTAAAACAATTATTGGTAATTTCTGCCAAAAAAGAAATGTATCTTAGAATATCCGAATAAAAGAAATCTGATTTGGATTAGTTTCAGACTCAATGGAATTATAACGACTTTTTGGATAGCTATTCCTATAAAAGGACTATTTTTTGATCGAATTTAATGAGGATCATATTTAAGTTAGTTTCAAAACGGGGATTAGCTGGTTAGCTGGAGATCAATCAGACTTTATTTAGATGGACGTAATACAGTAGATAAAAAGGAAATTGTTTATTTAACATTTAAAATTTAGGTAATATAACATCTTCCTCGGTTCTATTTTTCTCTAAGCATATCATTGAGGGAAAGAAATTCAAAAGCAATTAATCTAATTTAAACTCAATAACCCTTGCAGTTATTTTTCTTTTCATACACCAATTTGAAAGTACATAATTTGTCAAAGTCTTAATCGTCACCAATTAAATAAAAATTGGGAATAAATTTAACGCAAACGATAAAAAATAAATACACCATTAAATCGCAATTTTAAAATGAGTCTAAATATAAAAAAAATATTAATTTTAAACTTACCGAAGTCGTATTTCCCCTACAAGAAACTTTCCTAGGATCAGTGGATTGCGGAATAACGTCCACATTTTTAAAACGTTCACGTAAATTGATTGCGTCATGTGTTAAAACAGTTATTGGCCAATCAAATCGGTATATGTAATTTAATCTGCACAGCACGAGATGACCCAATAACCCGAACTCCTACGTCGTTCGGGTTATTGGGTCATCTCGTGCTGTGCAGATTAAATGGCATATACCGACTTGCTTGGTCAATAACTATAACTTAATTGAAACATTTTAAACATTGCTAAAAGAATAAATAAATTTACAAGTACCTGCAGCGTAGACATTAGTCTGCCGCCTCCCCGATTGTAATAATGACCAGTGACTAACTTTAAAAGTGAAATTGTATTAATATATATATGGTTAGTATTGCCGCGCTTTGAGCTCATGCAAAACTCATGCTATTTAAATATAAATATATATCATTTAAATAATAATAAGAATCGCTTTAACTTTCTATTGTACTAATTTAAATATTGAGTTCGTAAAGCAAAGCATAGCGTATAAAGCTATAGTCTATTTCAAAATATGCAGCGCAAAACTATTGTCGTCAATCGTCAAGAAACATGATGATATGAAATATGAATATGATATGAATGGAAAACATATAACACGGAAAACACAATTAATATGAAATGCATAATAATGAACCAAAATGGATAAATATATCCGGTGACAATATAACGTCAACACAATATTAATCAACACTTACGTAAACATATATATCAACAAATAGAAATAAAACAAGTTGATCACTTAATCTAAAAAATGAATTGTGACTAACAAATGACTAATATTTTCAATATTTATTCAAAATTTTATGAATACTTCGGAAGTATTTTATGGTAACTGGACTATTTTCACCATTAACTTAAACCTAGTAAAGATTTAGTTGAGTTGAATTAATAATGCAGTGAATGTTTTTTTTTTATTAAAGGGAAATTCCGCGATTTTTTACTTATCATCTAATTATGTTCATCTTAACATAAAAAACACATTTGCAAAGTTTTAAATTTATATTCCTTCTAATAACGGAGAAAATCAAGTATTTGTAACTTTTTTGGTTGAATTCTCGAGTGGGTCGTGACGTATTAGCCCGATTTATTGAATTCTGGGAAAAAATAAAATCTGTTTAACTCTTATAGCTTATCGACAATATACGTAATTAAAAGCGCACAGCTGACGAATGGTCGAAGTTATAAACCACAATATAAGAATGAACGAAAGTGAATATGCATATATATACGGGTCCGTAGAAATACCGCAAAGGACCTCCTTAGTGCACTAAGAACAAAAATGTGCACTAAGGACCTGATGGAATGATACAACGGCCACAAAGGACATGGCATATAGAAATATACTTTGAAAAACTTCATAATTTCAAATTTCATAATCATAACTTTTGTAATTAGAAAGTTATTTAATGTTTTATCGACACGCGCCTCAATCAGTGTAATCGATAGAAATTCATGTTCACTCAACCTTGACCCGTTTATAATCCACTGATTAAACATGTATACGGTATTTGGTGTTCTGTGTTTGTTGTTACTGTCGTGTTTATTTTGTATTTCTGTCTGTTTTATTTTTCACTGCTATGTAATATTTAGCGTATTTTCTACTTTTATTAATTGATTTTTCATTTTAAATTTTTTTTGCTTGTTTTTAAAGTTGATTTTTTGTTGATCTCTAGTAAATTTATATATACGGATATTTAAAAAAAGTTAAAACATGTATATTTTTGTTAACAAACACATAAGAAAACAAATAATTCAAAATATAACAGTTTATTACATTTTTAAAATATAACAGTTTATGACATTTTTAAAATATAACAGTTTATGACATTTTTAAAATATAACAGTTTATGACATTTTTAAAACATAACACTTCGAAAAAATATAACAGTTTATAACATAGTTTTTAAATTAATTTATATTGATATACATATTTACATATATAGATACACTATGTAACAGTCAAGTACAATCATTTGGCAAACCGCGGCATTGTTCTTGGAGCTGCACTTTTTGGTCTATGTCGTTGACCTGGCTTACGAGCTAGACGCTTCACATTGGGAATGACGAGTTTCCCATTTGATGAGAAAATCATTTTGTCTGTTAAGGTCTTGTGCGCTAGTACCTTTTTGTACAGTTTATCTTTTTCTTCGGGAGTTTTTGTGCCCCATATATAAGGAGAAGTGTAGATTTTATGAAACAATTCGGATAGTTCGTAGTTTCCTTGACCATATATCGATCGCCTTATGTCAATAAAATGAAGTTTTGTTATGTCGAATATCTTGGTCAGTAATTCAGGCAGAATCTGCGGCTTCCAGTCTGTTGCAATTTTACATCTGTGGTTCATGCTTTCACAATTGTTGTTTGTCCACAATCGGTCTGGATTTGAAGAGTTTTTTAGCGGTCTATTTACGTGGTGAAAGAGTCTGTTTTTCAGTCTCTTTGTGTAATAATCTGCGATAATGGGGTATTTATTGCACAGGTTTTCGGATTTCAAATTAAAATCAATAGTGTCATTTGATGTCACGATACCATCATCACCAAACAAGTCCGACATAATATGTGATCGTTCTTCTTTTGTTAAGGGCAATTTATTTTTCATATGGTCGGTAACATTGTCTTTCATGTGTTTTGTACACAAGAGTCTATCTGAAGTGTTGAAAACTTTATCAATGGCTTTAGTGATACCACCCTCGTCGTCTGAGCCTATACGTATGTCAATATATTTTACATCGGCGTCGAGACGTGCTTTCACATGTGACAGAAATGGGTGGTAAGTAAAATATGAGGCGTCCCAGTGAAAAAATACCGGACCAACAAATATAGGATGATCACGTGGTGATTTTTTTACAACCTGTTTGTTTTTGTACACAAAGTTTGTTACATATGTAGGACCTAGGTTAAATGTTATATGGTTATCGGCGATATGAATTTCATATATAAATTTTGAAATATTCTAATTATCTTGTCAACTCTTGTCAACTCCATATTTCCATAAATTTACAATGAAAAACAAAATGTATCGAAAACATGACAGTTTTTTTATTACTTTTTTTAAGGCAATTTTGATGGAATTGACAAGTACTTTTATCAATAAATAAATAAGCTGAAGGCGAGTTCAAGATAATTGTCTTGAAACAACAAAATCTTTTCAAGAAGGGTCCCTTATACTCAATTCTTGTAATACTCCTGTATGAGCGTTAAGATCCGTGCAATTGGAAAGCCGTCAGCACCTGACCGTCGGGTGTTAACCCCGTCATGCCATGCCTACTTGCAACGATACAAGCAAACCCGTCCTTCATTTAGTACTTGTATAATTGTACCCTGAAGAGTCGGTTTGATAGCACCCTTCCCGTGGATCTAGCATAACTCCGCTCAAGGCAGGGTATGGCGAATTGAGTTTATAAATATATAAAGCGTGTGTATGTTCTTGAAAAGATTTTGTTCGCCACCAGCTTATCAAAGTGCACAATCCGTGTAAAGTTTTTACTTACAGTATTGTTAATAATGGTGTCACAATCGTCTGATTAAAAATGAATTGCTCCCGTAAATTTTGTTTTATTAAAATACATTTTGGAAGTTAACGTTTTTTTGTATTCTTGAAATATACATTGATTTTACACGTGCAATAGCGATTCAACTAATATTAATATAAAAAAGAAGATGTGGTATGATTGCCATATATTTTTTTACAGTATTTTTTAAATGCATTAGTGTTATATTTATAACATTAAATTTTCTAATCATACCAAATATTTTACCTTTGGTATTTAAATGCATTAGTATTATATTTATATCATTAAATTTTATAATCATACAAAATACGCATATAGAGGAGAATAACAATTAATTCATAATCTTGCTGTACTATACAACGAATTTTATATATTGAACCAAAAGTTAACTTGAAAATGAACTTCAACAACATTGTGAATATATTGGTTTCTCAAATGTCTATTACATTGTAAAAGAAAATGGTCTTCATCTTCAAATGATAAAATAAAGATGAATTGTAAAAAAAGGCATTGACATCAGTAATAAAAGTATTTTTCATAGTACACAGTTATGATTATTCTCTTTTTGAAAAATAAAAAAAAAAACGGTATGTTATTTCATAAAATAGTATTTACCTCTTGAAGTCTTTCTATTACACGTTTGTAATCGGGTTTTGAAGAACCCCACGGACGCCACATTTTTTATTCTCAGATATCTTTCAAGGTATAATAATAGATGTTAACTCTTGTGTTGTAAATAAGAAATGAAATCTCAGAAGCATTTTTTTTCTCAATTTGTATCTCAAAATTGGCTTCTTTAAAAAAAAAAAAAAAGAGGTTTATTTAACAATTTCCTTTAAAACAAAATAAAACAAAGGCAAAATTCAATTTTTAATTTTTCTTTCATCATTTGAAATTATACCACGCCAGAGACACCGTTAGGTTTATTCAAAAACTACCATTAACTAATCAATTAGTAACGATCAAAAGATAATTGTTTATTCGATAAGGTTGATTGGACATGATGATTGGGAACTTGCAATAAGCCGTTGGTCACGTGTCGAATGGCACACGCTGATTAAAGATCATTGAAAAGTCATTTAACTTCAAAATTACAAAAGCTATTAATACCAAACTTTAAAATTATGAGTTATATACTTATATCTTCTTATATCCATGTTCTTTGTGGTCCTAGCGCATTGTTTTAGTGTCCTTAGTGCAAAAACTTTCTCCTTAGTGCACTAAGAAGTCCTTTGCGGTATTTCTACGCACCGTATATATACCGTTTTGTATTGATTGAATTAAACTCCTATAAAATTATCTCTAGTAAATGTTTTTGAATAAATTTAATTAATTATTGTTGAGATTTTTTTCATAAAATATTTATTGAACATTTTTACTGATATTGAACTGAAAATATTTCAGTTCTATTTACCGTTATTGTTTTGATAATCATTTCAATGCAACTAATGTGTGAGCAGAGTGTGTATATTATTTTGTAAAGGTCACTGTATATTTCTCGGCTTGTGGTCAATTCGTTTACCTTGTAGCTCTTTAGCCGCAGGTGTGAGTTCAAGCGTACACAGGTATAAATGTTGTTATTTGGAAAGGATAAATAGAAAGGATTAGAGTATATGCTGTCATGATGTTAATACACTAAGATTAAATACACGATGAGAATAAAGATACAATAATTAAATTGTGTAAATTAATTGAAAATAAAATTCAGATTCGTAATTCCGAAAGTGTATAAAAATAAAAGGAAACAATTTTTGATTACTTTCTTAGCGGCAATTGGCGTAAAGATTCAAATATGAAGCAAAAAATAGTAGTTTTAATCTTTAATAAAAACTAAATGCAATATTACCCAATTTGATATACCATTGTACATCTGTTTGATATCATTGACTTTACCGGAATTTCTTAACTTGTATTCAAATCTGGCTGTGTTTAAATGCTAATAAAACTATTGCAATTTTAAAGTTTTTAATTGACAAAAAAATACAACATACAACATGCATAATTTTTTTTAGTTTCTTTTTAACATTTTATTCTTACATAATTAAATTCATTTGACAATCATTTACACGAACTTTTTGTGAAAAGAATACTAATTATCTAAGCTAAGGCATTATATCTTTTGAGGATTTTTGAGGATTTTTTTAAAAATTCTATGATAATAGTTGTGCAATGTTGAACATGATAGCCGTCATTAATCCAAATAAGTAATACAGTAGTTGTAATAAAAGTTATACTTTAGTCATGCATTACAGATATTGACGAATTTATAATAGTTCGTTCATACATCGTTGTTCATGAAACAATCATTATTAGTATACATGTAAGTTTCCTGACGTATAAGAGCCATTGAGGATGAGCTCCAGAGAAATCAGACTAGTTGCGTTTCGTTCGTTTGTTTGTTGGGAAAGGAGAGGAAATGCAACCGCTTGTACAGATAAACGACAGAATTACCATACAAGCATTTATAGTCAACACAATCAGAAAGAGTTCCCATCGTTAGACGGGGAATATGAAGGCTTCCAAGAATGAACAAGTGACATGTCTAACTCTGAACAGTTAGAGAACAGACTATCGACATCGAACGCTTGTTCTTGATATTTGAAACTGTATGCATATATATACGTATACGTTTATGATATAGTGATGAGTTCTGACAAAAACTAAATTCCTTCATGGTTATATCTTGCCATACGTTTATATTGGTTTGTAAGGTGATTACTCAAAATCGTTATTTGAAAATCCTGTTTGTGAGATGTAGATTCATTTCAATACAGAAATTTCGTCTATATATTTCACAAGTGTATAACACGGAGAAGCTCTGAAGGTTCATTACTCCCATTTTGTTTGGGTGTGAACCATCGATGTTTACAGCAATATCAAGGAATAAGGTGATGATGGTAGAAAGAACTATGGGCGTCATGTGGCAAATATTACATGCATATCGGACAATGAGTTGTCAATCTGTATGAAAAGTTTTCCAATACAACCATATTATTGAGAAGGAATGTTTACATGCTATACTCTCGTACTAGTATTACAGGGTTCTTGTGGCGTTCACCTTAGACACACATCGTTTTAACGATGTTTAACAAAAGACAGAACCAATTTAATGTCATATTTCCCTATTTTTTAAATATAACTAAAATTCTTTTATCTGACAAGAATATCCCTATTTAGCGAACAAGTAATTTATTCTTTTTTCGGTTATTGAATACCAAGAAAGAAAATAAATCCCGAAATTAATTTGAAACTTTGATACTCAAAAGTTTCCCAGCAAAATATTCACATCCCCTGGGGATAATTAGTGTTCGTCCAGTGGCATATATAACAATTGTGATGACGAATTCCTTCCTTTGTTTGAGAACAATCTTATTGAAATATAAATCTGTGATTTTCCTAGGTCCACAGCTTCAATGAACCAAAGCAAAAGTTATACATCGACCTGTATTTAAATCAAATTGGTTCTCTTCTTCTTTTGGTATACAACTGTAGTCTATCGACATTCGATGATTACATACTGTTGGCATACGTTGGCTAGTCTATTTACAACACTTTTACCCCTATTTATTCAAAATATATGTTTTTTTCTTATGTTCAATGTATACACGTATATATTTTAAATTGCGCTATAGTTCCGTAACTTTATATCCAGTCGTATAAACGAATCGTCGGCAAGTGCGTACATTTTTTTAAATCAATATTTCTGGTCTGTTCCAATCTGTCCTTCACTATTGACAATGACTATATATTACATTTTCCCAAATTCACCCTTGGAAAAAATATTTAAATAGATTTTAATTTCATCAAATCTTATTTTTTGGGTATTATTTATATATTATGAATTATATTCTTTACACCAGAAATGTTATTTATAAACAAGCGTTTGAGTTTAGTAATGACAAGTAAGACAGAGTTGTATATTATACATCTGATAGTTCAAAATGGAAAGTTATAAGTTATAAGTTATCAGTCGTGTACACTGATCAATACCTGCAGAAGTGAAACGATGCATGAACAATTCGGCGTTTTGCATTTGCGCCGATCTGCATTTCATTTGCGCCGATTTTTTCTTTCATTTGCGCCGATTTTTTTTTTCATTTGCGCCGATTTTTTTTACAGGTAAATAACAGGTAAATTACAGGTGAAATGATATAAGAAGATGTGGTATGAGAGCCAATGAGACACCTCTCCATCCCAGTAATGTTATTTTCATTTATCATTAAAGACTTCTTCCGTTAGCCAGTTGTGCATATGTTATGAATTGTCAATCATAACATGTATATAACTTGTCTGCTTAAAATCAAGAAATAAAAACCTAAGATAAAAGAACTTTGTTTATACTAAAATGACGAATTAAAAATATATGTACCGCATTCAAATCCATAAAAACGGAATACATTCAAATCATAAATCTGTTCTTGCCGAGTATGTATAGGCAACACATCTAATAAATTCCTTTCTTATGATTTCGTCTCTTCTATATTTGGCGTAATTATCGATAACGAAGGACATCTTTTCTTTGTCTGGCATACGTACTGGTGGGGGCATTTCTAGAGTTCGCATTTTCTCGCAAGGAAGCTATTAAACCAAGAGTTCCAAATGGTGAAGTTGAAATCATCGCTTCGTTAATTTTATGGACGCCATCACGAATTGGTTGACCGTTATGGAATGTGTACTTGAACGTTGTCTAAGAATATATGACATTTGTCATCAGAAGGAACGTCAGACAATGTCAAAAGTGAAGCAGTTATCGATTTCATTTAGGGAAAGGAATGGTAACCCGAAACATTGGGATAGCCATTTACCAATTGCAATGTCACTTGATTTGTCTTTATACTCTGTGATTAGTCAATGTAAAAGTATGAATTTACCTGTAACTTACCTGTAAATCCAATTAGGAAAAATATAAAATCGGCGCAAATGAAAAAATAAAATCGGCGCAAATGAAAGAATGAAAATTTTCAAAATCGGCGCAAATGTCATACGCCCCTTGCAAGCCCGACAGGAAATCGCTTGAATACCTGGACGTGTCACCTCACACCCCTCACAATACCTTTGGAAGTAATACCTTTAGCCATGCTGGTGATCAGATAAGGGAAGATCAAAATATATTTGAAAAAAGTTTATTACTTTAAAGAATTATGAACAAATTAGATTTTCGAAAACAATTTTCACGGAACACTTATTTATGATTTCAACTTTGACTTTTCACCTAATTCCAATATCAACAGTTTAAAAACAACAGACCATGGTAATTTAAAAAAAGTAAGAATATTTTCCGTATCAAGTTAGTTAGTCGTATTAAACAACCGTACGATTGACAAGATATCGACACGCAATTACGACTACATCGGTTACTGTAGTTTTGTTTCTTTGTGGTTTATAGACATATCGTTTTTATTCATCGGGAAAGAAAACACGATGGCGGATCTCGGAGAATTGATACTCTAAATTTAAAATCGATGGTGATCGCTTATCTAGCGGAATAAAACTTTAATATCTATGAATTTGAACATTTTTATACAGAATGAACATAATATCAATTTTTGATTTTTTTGCGAAGTTTCCCTTTAAAGGGAAACTTCGCAAAAAAATCAAAAATTGATATTATGTTCATTCTGTATAAAAATGCTCAAATTCATAGATATTAAAGTTTTATTCCGCTAGATAAGCGATCACCATCGATTTTAAATTTAGAGTATTAATTCTCTGAGTTCCGCCATTTTGTCCTTCTTTCCCGATTAATGAAACGATATGTCTATAAACCACAAAGAAACAAAACTACAGTAACCGATGTAGTCGTAATTGCGTGTTGATATCTTGTCAATCGTACGGTTGTTTTATCCGACTAACTAACCATGGTCTGTTGTTTTTAAACTTGATATTGGAATTAGGTGAAAAGTCAAAGTTGAAATCATAAATAAGTGTTCCGTGAAAATTGTTTTCGAAAATCTAATTTGTTCATAATTCTTTAAAGTAATAAACCGTTTTCAAATAAATTTTTATCTTCCCTCTTCTGATTACCAGCATGGCTAAAGGTATTACTTCCAAAGGTATTGTGAGGGGTGTGAGGTGACACGTCCAGGTATTCAAGCGATTTCCTGTCGGGCTTGCAAGTTCACGCATCGTTTCACTTCTGCAGGTATTGATCAGTGTACACGGCTGATAACATTTAACTTTCCATTTTGAACTATCAGATGTATAATATACAACTCTGTCTTACTTGTCATTACCAAACTCATACGCTTGTTTATAAATAACATTTCTGGTGTAAAGAATATTATTCATAAAAATATAAATAATACCCAAAAAATAAGATTTGATGAAATTAAAATCTATTTAAATATTTTTCCCAGGGTGAATTTGGGAAAATGTAATATATGCTCATTGTCAAAAGTGAAGGACAGATTGGAACATACCAGAAATATTGATTTAAAAATATGTACGCACTTGCCGACGATTCGTTTATACGACTGGATAGAAAGTTACGGAACTATAGCGCAATTTAAAATATATACATGTATACATTGAACATAAGAAAAAAACATATATTTTGAATAAATAGGGGTAAAAGTGTTGTAAATAGACTAGTCCACGTATGCCAACAGTATGTAATCATCGAATGTCGATAGACTATTGTATACCAGAAGAACAAGAAGAGAACCAATTCGATTTAAATACAGGTCGATGTATAACTTTTGCTTTGGTACATTGAAGTTGTGGACATAGTAAAATCACAGATTTATATTTCAATAAGATTGTTCTCGAACAAAGGAAGGAATTCGTCATCACAATTGTTATATATGCCACTGGACGAACACTAATTATCCCGAAGGGATGTGAATATTTTGCTGGGAAACTTTTGAGTATCAAAGTTTCAAATTAATTTCGGGATTTATTTTTTTTTCTTGGTATTCAATAACAGAAAAAAGAAAAAATTACTTGTCCGCTAAATAGGGGTATTCTTGTCAGATGAAAGACTTTTAGTTATATTTAAAAAAAATAGGGAAATATGACATTAAATTGGTTCTGTCTTTTTTTTAAACATCGTTAAAAAGATGTGTGTCTAAGGTGAATGCCACAAGAACCCTGTAATACTAGTACGAGAGTATAGCATGTAAACATTCCTTCTCAATAATATGGTTGTATTGGAAATCTTTTCGTATAGATTGACAACTCATTGTCCGATATGCATGTAATATTTGCCACATGACGCCCATAGTTCTTTCTACCATCATCATCTTATTCTTTGATATTGCTGTCAACATCGATGGTTCACACCCAAACAAAATGGGAGTAATGGACCTTCAGAGCTTCTCCGTGTTATACACTTGTGAAATATATAGACGAAATTTCTGTATTGAAATGAATATACATCTCACAAACAGGATTTTCAAATAACGATTTTGAGTAATCACCTTACAAACCAATATAAACGTATGGCAAGATATAACCATGAAGGAATTTAGTTTTTGTCAGACACAAGAACTGATCACTATCATAAACGTATACGTATATATGCATACAATTTCAACTATCAAGAACAAGCGGTCGATGTCGATAGTCCGTTTTCTAACTGTTCGAGTTAGACGTGTCACTTGTTCATTCTTGAAAGCCTTCATATTCCCCGTCTAACGATGGGAACTGTTTCTGATTGTGTTGACTATAAATGCTTGTATGGTAATTCTGTTGTTTATCTGTACAAGCGGTTGCATTTCCTCTCCTTTCCCAACAAACAAACGAACGAAACGCTACTAGTCTGCTTTCTCTGGAGCTCATCCTCAATGGCTCTTATACGTCAGGAAACTTACATGTATACTAATAATGATTGTTTTAAGAACAACGATGTATGGATGAACTATTCTAAATTCGTCAATATCAGTTATGCATGACTAAAATATAACTTTTATTACAACTACTGTATTACTTATTTGGATTAATGACGGCTATCATGTTCAACATTGCACAACTATTATCATAGAATTAAAAAAAAAATCCTCAAAAATCCTTAAAAAAAATAATGCCTTAGCTTAGATAATTGTTATTTTTTCACAAAAAGTTCGTGTAAATGATTGTCAAATGAATTTAATTATGTAAGAATAAAATGTTAAAAAGAAACTAAAAAAAACCCATGTATGTTGTATTTTTTTGTCAATTAAAAACTTTAAAATTGCAATAGTTTCATTAGCATTTAAACACAACCAGATTTGAATACTAGTTAAGAAATTCCGGTAAAGTCAATGATATCAAACAGATGTACAATGGTATGTCAAATTGGGTAATATTGCATTTAGTTTTTATTAAAGATTAAAACTACTATTTTTTACTTCATATTTGAATCTTTACGCCAATTGCCGCTAAGAAAGTAATCAAAAATTGTTTCCTTTTATTTTTATACATTTTCGGATTTACGAATCTGAATTTTATTTTCAATTAATTTACACAATTTAATTATTGAATCTTTATTCTCATCGTGTATTAAATCTTAGTGTATTAACATCGTGACATCATACTCTTTCTAATCCTTTCTGTATATCCTTTCCAAATAACAACATTTATACCTGTGTACGCTTGAACTCACACCTGCGGCTAAATAGCTACAAGGTAAACGAATTGACCTCAAGCCGAGAAATATACAGTGACCTTTACAAAATAATATACACACTCTGCTCACACATTAGTTGCATTGAAATGATTATCAAAACAATAACGGTAAATAGACAAGTAAATAGTAAAAATGTTCAATAAATATTTTATGAATAAAATCTCTACAATAATTAATTAAATTTATTCAAAAACATTTACTAGAGACAGAGACATATAATTTTATAGGAGTTTAATTCAATGAATACAAAACGGTATATGCATATTCATTTTCGTTCATTATTATATTGTGGTTAATAACTACGACCATTCGTCAGCTGTGCGCTTTTAATTACGTATATTGTCGATAAGCTATAAGAGTTAAACAGATTTTATTTTTTCCCAGAATTCAATAAATCGGGCTAATACGTCACGACCCACTCGAGAATTCAACCAAAAAAGTTACAAATACTTGATTTTCTCCGTTATTAGAAGGAATATAAATTTAAAACTTTGCAAATGTGTTTTTTATGTTAAGATGAACATAATTAGATGATAAGTAAAAAATCGCGGAATTTCCCTTTAATATATATATAAAATAGTATATAAAACAACTTAATAAATTTTAAAAAATGAGAGCTTAATTGTTTTGTTTTATTAAACCAAGAATTTAATGTAATCATGATAATAGAATTTCCATAGATATCCTTGATAACCTTTTTAAAAAAAGAAATGTATTCCAAAGTAACAGTAAAAATTTATTTCAATTAATTTAAGTAATTTTTTTTGTCAAATTAACATGGAGAAAGCACTTTAATATGTTCTAATTACCTCAATACATGTGTGTTTTACATGTAAAAAGAAAGCCCTATTTTCTTAAATTCGTGTATTACTTATCTAGTACATACATGTATATTTGAAAGGCCTTGTTATTTAACTTAAACAGGATGTTGCAATTTTGAATCAATGTTATTTAGAATTTAATACCTCTGACCAGGTGTGATCTTATTTATGAGTTTGCCACAAGCAGAGGTTATTCTTTATATTTCACCACTAATCAGAAAAACAATTTTATTTATTTATTTAATATTATCCCTTTTTGATATAAGTTTTATATAATATATTTTTTTTCATCCTAAATATAATCATAGATATATTTCGCTACATTGAAGACCTGTTGGTGACCTTCTGCTGTTGTTTTTTTTCTATGGTCGGGTTGTTGTCTCTTTGGCACATTCCCCATTTCCATTCTCAATTTTATCTAATATAAGGTTAAATTTTTTTATAAATTTTGTTGGCTGTTGTTATATCAGTCATTTCAAAATAAAGTACAAATTCGGAATCTGAACTTTTCGAAAAAAAAAGTTAAAATAAATGCAAATTAATTTAAAAAAACCAATAGCATATTGATTTGTTAATATTTTTTCAAAATATGCAATCTTACCAACACCTGAGAAAATTTTATTTTAAAATTGTGTGCCAGCTTGGGTCAGATTTTGTCCATCCTGTTACTTTTTTTAACTGATAGCAAAAGTATTAATAGAAAAGAAAATATCCAATGAAAAGTGTGGCTCACATTTGCATAGAAGTGTTCATTTGAAATCACATTTACATTTATCATTTATGTAGATTACCAAAAAAAAATCTGCAGATAGTCGGTACGTTCAGGAAAATCATCACATTTCTTATTTTTCAAATACTCTTAAAAAAATATTGTGGAGACAGTGGCATTGAACATTTACTATTATGTCCCTTTTCAATTATACTAACTGGAAACTTAGTCAATATATCAGTTATGTTGATTGTAAAAATTATTTTACACATTTTTTGGGGTAACAGGAACGAACAAATGCAGTAACAGGGAGGACAAAGTGGTAACAGTAGAGACAAAACATAATTTGGGTCACGAAAATCAATAACAAAAAACTTGATTTTGAATTTCATAGGGATGCATACGGGAGATATAAGTATCTAAACATTATACACGAACCATTTATACGTGTATCAACCCTTTCCGGGTCGTATAAACAAAACAAAACAAAAACAAATAAAAAAATTGGTATTGGTGTTTTTTTCCCCTCTAAGTATGAAGTAAGATTTGGTTGCCGCAAGTCGTAAAAATTAGTACATAAGATGACATGCCTTTCTGTGAACTACCACTTTTAAGACCAAGTTCAGCATGTTGGTTCTTATTCATTTATCATATTCTCTTCCTGAATATGCCTTTAAGTGTCCACTGGGGGCTAACCAATCACCAGAACAACCACCCATCGTACCGTCTTAGAGAAGGTTGAAGATGTAGGCGTAAAAAGCAAAACTAATTTCATATGTTATAAACAGGAGGACATGCTAAAGAACACAACAATACAACTGAACGGAAATTCAAAATATTTTTTCTTATTGTCAATGATTCTGATATACATGTATCTAGTTTCTGACACGTTTTAACACTGAAGGCTTGTCATTCTTGGATTTTTGGATCATCTCCATAAATTCACGAAGAGATTCTGATTTTATTTGGAATAGGAATGATATCCAATGTTCTGGAAGTTGAAGCAGCGTCTCTCAATTATTTTGGCAAAGAAAAGCACGGAGGCGTCAAAAAAGGGGGGAAGGTATGTCATTATAAAAATTACAAAAATGAATAATACACACAGATTTGCCGCTGGTGTGCGTATTTATATTTGGAATGGCAAATATATCAATGACCTGCAACTTTAAGAAGGCAATAAATCAATTGGTAGAAATTCTTATATCAATTAATGGGTCGACCCATACGTACATAATGTGCACCTACTGTAGACTAAAATTGGTGTTCTAAAAATTGTATCTCCTAATATCATCTCATTTAAGTGTGATAGTGGTAGCTGTGAAATATAAATGTGACGGAGAAGGGTTTTTCACATTGTTATTTTATGAATAGGGCAGTGGAGTTCAAATCACAACCGGAGGTATGATATACCCACATTTATATGTTGTGCACCCCCCCCTTTTTTTGGAATAAAAGACATTCTTTTGTTTTTAATAAGTGTTGCTGTCGTCTCGCAAGGTCTGTATCTCTATTTGCCTGTAACGAGAAAGTATCATGTCTGTAAGAAACCAGTACAAAAGTTGGCAAAATATGATGATAGTTTTACAACCCAAGCAGAACAAAATAACACATCAAGGAACAAAAAGAACCAAATTAGGTTCAGGTACTAAAGAAAACATTTAAGTACAAATCGCAAAGGATATATAATATATATCTTTGGATTTCAAATATTTTGGCCACGAGCATCACTGAAGAGACATGTATTGTCGAAATGCGCATCTGGTGCAAGAAAATTGGTACCGTTAATTTTATTACTACCACTGGGTCGATGCCTCTGCTGGTGGACTATTAGACCCCGAGGGTATCACCAGCCCAGTAGCCAGTACTTCGGTACTGGCATGAAAGTACGGATGTTTTGTGTTATTAAAATTTTCTGTTACAAAATGATAGAAATTATTATAAATTAAGGAATGTATCTCCCTCATGCAAAGCTCGGATTCCTTTCACGGATTTGGCTATACTTTTTGGACCTTTTGGATTATAGCTCTTCATCATTTATATAAGCTTTGGATTTCAAATATTTTGGCCACGAGCATCACTGAAGAGACATGTATTGTCGAAATGCGCATCTGGTGCAAGAAAATTGGTACCGTTAATTTTATTTATAAAGCATTCAAAGAGTATTGAAAAGAAACAATGCGTATTCTATATGACACGCTTGAATAAAAGCTGTACAGTAATATCGGCAACTGAATTCTAAATAATAGTTGCACAATTAATAATTTTGTCCATCCTGTTACCAGTCAAGGTAGCACTTGACTTGTTCTAGAAATACCTCAATACAAATGTACATTTTATGAATTAATATACCGTACGGTAATACAATTTATTTACGATAATGTAAGAGGAATTTTGAGTTATCTTACAAAGTATGTCTATCCTGTTACCATGTTGTCCCTCCTGTTACCGCTGTCTTTGTAACAGGAAGGACAGTAACAGGATGGAAAAATTAGTACATAACTTAAATTGGTTTTAAAATAGTCGCTCCCTAATAATTGATGTAGTGTTTTTATACTTCCGGCCCATGCCTAAGTTACGGTAACAAACGTTTCATTAGTCTTATGCAATTAAAAATTATCTATCAACTGGTAACATTAAAGACATTATAAAAAGGTACGCATACATCAGTACTTACCGATCTTTTGATTCTGATGACCAAAATCTTTCCACATAAAAAATTTCACCATGTCGCTACGTCCTGTATCCACGCCTACGACGTCACCATAAAAAACCGCCGTTATTTGAGGGAGAAACTAGTTTTATTCCGTAAACAAACAAATAGTAACAGGAAGGACAAATATTGATGAACAGATATTCCAGTGACGGTGGAATAAAAGTTGTCATGATTTGAAACATGGAAAGTCATTTATTTTCAATTATGATGTTACTAAATGAAAAAAAATCATTCTGTTTACCTTTAAATGCAGTTTTATGTACAGATAATTTGAATGAAAATGTTAAATATCAAAAATGAACGCATGGAAATTGGCGAATTTTCATACTTCAACGAATATAAAAAAAATATGAAACTTTTTGCACACTAATATTTGCATGTACTATCTTCCACAATATGTAAACTCTTATCTTAAATTAAAAAAATATGTCAAACTTACAAATAAAACAGACAATAGACAATAACCGAAAAATGTACATTTTTTTGAAATGACTGATATATGTCATATTAAAATAGAAATTTATTTTAAAAGTTAAAAAAGTAGAGTTTTTTGGTCTAGTATGGTTCAGACTGGTCGAGTACTGTTCGGTAAACGGAAAAAAAGTCACAGGAAAAAAAGTCACGGGAAAAAAAGTCACAAAATCACTAGGAAAAAAAGTCACTGGAAAAAAAGTCACAAGAAAAAAAGTCACAGGAAAAAAAGTCACAATATTTTTTAGTAGAATTATTTCTCAGAAGTATGTTGGAATGCACATGAAAAGGTAACTATGTACATGTATGCAATAAATGATTCAACTGGAGTTTTTGAATGCATAGAAAAAAGCCATAATATACTTGTATCAGATTACTTACTCTTAGTGGTAAAGTTTTTAATTAATCTTTAAAAACCATAAAGGAAGTATATATAAACTAATAAAAGACCTTTGGTTAAGTATAGTTCAGACTGGAAAAATAGGTCAAGTACAAGTCGAGAATGGGTTAAGACTGTTTCAGACTGGTCGAGTAAAAGTTCAGACTATTTTCAACGGCAAAGATAAGGGTCAAGTACGATTCAGTACAGTCAAGTATGGTTCAGACTGGGGTCGAGTAATGTCAAGTAAAAGTCAGACCAATTCAGACTGGTCGAGTAAAAATCAGTACAGCCGAGTACAGATATAGGCAATTTCAGACTTTAATGGTTTGTAGTGTATTGATATTTCTGTACGTACAGAAATATCAATATACTTCAAAAACACAAAGACCTGAACATAAACTGAAAAAAAACATGGAAAGATATGGCGAAAATGAGCACCCAACTCTATATGTCGTATATATTAAGGAGCCCTCATCCTAATATGCTAATGGGATTATTTTCCTTTTTCAACTCATTCAAACTGAGACTACTATAAACAAAGTAGTCTCAGATTCAAAACACAGTCTGTGTCTAAACTTATTTTATTTCGTGCAGTTTAAAGACAAATAAACAGAAACGTAAAACATTGTATATAAAATTGTATATCTTGTATTGCTGTTCATTTTTGCATAGTAACAGTGCAGTCTACCCATAGTATTATAGATTTCTCACAAAACAGGACAACTTACGTTATCCTTTAATTATCATCACGAATGGCATTTTAGTAGGTCTTATTTGGCTGATCATTTTTGCGGTTTACAGTTTCAGCCTTTCTGTTTAAGTGTTAAAGATAATAGACAAAACAATATTATAAATAAACAAAAATCGTTCTTAAAGAATCATTAGCTGTCAAATTCATGTTGACCGATTTGACTCAAAATCTCATATTTGATTTATTACATATTCAAAAATTTATTCAAATTAGTATAAAATTTGTATAAAATAAGAAATTCGCATATGATGGGCTCGATAATATGTCTCATAGTTTCGTTTGTATTTTAGTCTAGATGTCCGGTGATGTTCTAATTAACTATTAAGTTGACCTACGAATACTTCCGATGGTCATATGAGCGTTATAAACATCAATATAGATACGAATAGATAGCGAATTCGTGCAATTTGATTTTTCTAGGTCTGTTAAATGTCATATTATAGATTAAAAAAATATCTTAATCATCGCTTTTATCTGTAAAAGAATTAACTTTTGTGGATCGAATCAGTTAATCAAATGATTTACATTTTCTTCACTTTTAATGTTGACATTCTTTTCCTTTTAATAACTGAACACGCACAGTTCATGCGTCATCCATCTCTAACTACAGGGGTTAAATTTACATGAATACGGATTCAATGGTGTCGAATTATTCACTTACAAGTGAATAATTCATCATCGATATTTCTAAGCTCATTTTGACAAAACTGTTCCATACTGGCTGCTAAAAAGAGAAATTCACTATTGCATTTCATAAATAATTGAAAAAAATCATATTCAAAATTTCTTACATATCTCGTAGCTGGTGCCCCCTTAAAGGGGTATAACTCGAATCAAATAGGGCCATCCAATGGTTTCGGATATATTAAATTATTGTAGATAATGTATGTATGCAGATACGTTTTTCAATTTACCGTTTCTTCAACTATTATAGTGTTTAGATGTAATTACCTTTACCTACACACTCAATGCCTTTTGCTGTAATAATTACCAGCCTTCACCCTTACCTGAAGCAATAGTGTAACATCACAACAATTGTTTTCGACTTATGAGTTTGAATTTCCCTTGGTATCTTTCGACTCTCTTTTAATACAACATCAACAAATTGATTGACAAAACCTGTTTTAAGGTATACACCATCTGACATCGCACTCGAACTTCTTTTAAACTGAGTTTTACTGTGCGTACTACTGTGCGGTTTTTTTTATACATTGGCTAGAGGTATAGGGGAGGGTTGAGATCTCACAAAACATGTCTAACCCCGCCGCATATTTGCGCCCGTCCCAAGTTAGGAGTCTCTGGCCTTTGTTAGTCTTTTATGATTTTTAATTTCAGTTCTTTATTCCTTTGTTAGTCTTGTATAATTCTTAATTTTTGCTCATTTATATATTTCGGAGTTTAGTATGACATCCATTATCACTGAACTAATACAAATTTTTGTTTTGGGGCCAGCTGAAGCACGCCTCCGGTGCGGGATTTTCTTGCTTGGTTGAAGCCCATTGTTGACCTTCGGCTGTTTTCTCCTGTTTTGTAGGGTTGTTTTCTCTTTGACACATTCCAAATTTCCATTCTTACATTTTATCATGAAACAAAATGAATGTAAGTGGCGCAGCACATTTGCACCAAACATAACTCAAGGTATTTAAGGCGGTGCATTACGTTTGCGCGCATTACAATTACATTTGCACACAAAAATCATTACGTTTGCGCGCAGCTTTTGATAACATTTGCGCGCATCTAATGAGGAGGTGGAAGTGGAATTTCGAGCAGGATAAGTCCGTTTTTATTATGCACAAGAATAGTGTCAAGAAACGCAAAACTACAAGGATGTGCAAAATAAAACTGCTCATTATAGTGAGCATGAAATGATTCCAGGCCAATTGTAGTACGTCTGCATGGATTCTGCTGATGGTAGTGCTGCCCAAAGGCTTGGGGGAAGAATATGGACTCTATGCTTGTGCCTTGACAAACTAGCTTAAAGTATTTTCTTATTTAAAAGCAATCACTATTCCGTGAAAAACACTATTCACTCTGGAATATTCGCAATGACGTAACATGTATAGCTAGAACGGAATATATCATCATCACTTTATATTTTGTTTTAGAATTCAATATGAACAATATATAATTTGATTTAACAAATATTTTCAAAATTGATAATATATAGTTACATTTATTAGAAACAAGAGTGCACACGCTGAAATATCTCGCCTTCTATACTAATCATTGATATAATGTTGATAGTCTTAAGTATAAAGCTAAGCTTTATACAACTGTCACATAAACTTAACATTAATCAAGATAACTAAACAGAGACCAATGAACCTTGAAAATGAGGTCAAGGTCAGATGAACCATGCCAGGCAGACATGTACAGCTAACAATGCTTCTATACAACATATATAGTTGACACATTACTTATAGTTTAAGAAAAATAGCCCAAAACACAAAAACTTAACTTTGACCACTGAACCATGAAAATGAGGTCAAGGTCACATGACATCTGCCCGCTAGACATGTACACTTTACAATCATTCCATACAACAAATATAGTAGACCTATTGCATATAGTATGAGAAAAACAGACCAAGACACAAAAATTTAACTATAACCACTGAACCATGAAAATGAGGTCAAGGTCAGATGACACCTATCAGTTGGATATGTACACCTTACAGTCCTTCCATACACCGAATATACTAGCCCTATTGCTTATAGTATCTGAGATATGGACTTGACCACCAAAACTTAACCTTGTTCACTGATCCATGAAATGAGGTCGAGGTCAAGTGAAAACTGTCTGACAGACACGAGGACCTTGCAAGGTACGCACATATCAAATACAGTTATCCTATTACTTATAATAAGAGAGAATTCAACATTACAAAAAATTTGAACTTTTTTTTCAAGTGATCACTGAACCATGAAAATGAGGTCAAGGACATTGGACATGTGACTGACGGAAACTTCGTAACATGAAGCATCTATATACAAAGTATGAAGCATCCAGGTCTTCCACCTTCTAAAATATAAAGCTTTTAAGAAGTGAGCTAACGCCGCCGCCGCCGGATCACTATCCCTATGTCGAGCTTTCTGCAACAAAAGTTGCAGGCTCGACAAAAACTAACCAATTATAGTATAAATATCAAATAACTAGTATAAATATTTGTCCAGGGGCCAGCCGAAGGACGCCTCCGGGTGCGGGAGTTTATCGCTGCATTGAAGACCTATTGGTGACCTTCTGTTGTTGTCTGTTCTATGGTCGGGTTGTTGTCTCTCTGACACATTCCCCATTTCCATTTTCAATTTTTTTTTATTATAGTCATATTTATATTTTTATATAATTTATATTTTTTTTATGTTACCTTTATTTTTACCCGAATTAACATGTAAAATGAATGCGCGCAAATGTAATCAAAAGCTGCGCGCAAAATTTTCATGAATCCCAAATGCGCGCATTACGTTAAGGTAATACCATTAGAATCCAGCACAAACAAATGTAAACAACAAAGTAACACTCATATACAACAGAAGTGCAAATATACAAAAAATAACACGACTTGGCGAGGACAGTTTTAAGCGAATGATGTTTAGGTACAACAATTTTTATCATTGTTTAATATTTGAAAGTATATTGAATTATTTCAGCCGACAACTATAAAGTGCAGAAATCAACAAGAATGCATGACTGTTCGTACTATCGACTTTATTGAATGAAGTATTCTTTTGTAGAAATATATCAAGACACTTTGCGTTTCCACTTGTAGAAGTTATAGTGGAGGCAACCTCGCTCGTCTGCATGTGGTTGGCGTTATCTTAATTACAAGTGTACGCTACTTTTTAATAAAATTTGGCTTTGACTTCATGTTTTCTGTATTATTCATTCAATACATATTTACAATGAATAGCGAGGTATAGAAATGCTTTCGGCGATTGTAAATTGTTGACATGTAAATTGTTTAAGGGGACTTGTGACACTTATTGGCACATATTTATTTTCAAATGTTTTGCTCTTGCGGGTCAAAGCGTCATATGAACGCTAGCAATTTTGCCAAACGTCTCACAGTTTTGTTACTATCAATGGTGTCTTTCAAAGACAACAAAAATAAAATATTTACAACGAATGAGGATCTTTGATTACAATTGTTTCATACTGGTGATGTATCTTCAAGTAGAAGATAATTCATTTAATAAATTAACTTATATACAGCTGAGATTTGACGACGAAGTGGTATTTAATTATAGCCCTTCAATTTTTTTCAGTGAGTATCCTATCTCATTATGTAGACAAAGATAAGATAAATATTAGTTTATTTAAGTGTCACATATTGAAATATGATAAAATTACATGTCATTTGTTTAAGCCTTTATTATTTAACTTTATAGAACGTTTATTTCAACTGACAGTGAAGTGCATATATTTCAAAGCTAGTCGGCACATTTAAAAGAAGATGTGGTATGATTGCCAATGAGACAACTCTTCACAAGAGACCAAAATGACACAGAAATTAACAACTTTAGGCCACCGTACGGCCTTCAACAATGAGCAAAACCCATACCGCATAGTCAGCTACAAAAGGCCCCGAAATGACAATGTAAAACAATTCAAACGAGAAAACTAACGGCCTTATTTATAAAAAAAATATAGCACATAAACAAACGACAACCACTGAATTACAGGCTCCTGATTTTGGGATAGGCACACATATACATAATGTGGCGGGGTTAAACATGTAAGCGGGATCCCAACCACCCCCTTAACCTAGGAGAGTGGTATAACTTTACAACATAAGAACGAACTATATAAGCTTGTTTTTCCTTCAAATTTGTATATGTTTTCGTTACTTATCCAGGTAAAACCTGACTCAAAACCTTATTACATCAGTGAACAACAATACATATGTAATATATATATTACTAAACCAATATTAGATTTCCCTATAGGCAGTAGTTGTCTTCTTTATGTCAAACATCAACATAGTTCACCTGAATGAAATTTTTCGATGTTAGGAAACCACGTGATTCTTTTTACCTGTACCGGCTTACGTGTTACTACTTACTCATATATATACAAAAATCATATCAATAATTTGTATACCTTTGGACGGAGTACCTGTAACCATTTGACCAGACCAAAATGCCGGTAAGTCATCGATTATCATTTGAATTTCAAATATACATATGTAGACTTGTATTTTTTTTATTCTTATGTTCGCCTACACTCATTTTCTAAGCCAGAAGTTAACCGACTTTACATTGTTACATGTTATTTGATGAGAAACATTAATAACTGGGCGTTGTTCACCATAAAAAAGTATGCATGAGGTTGCCAAATTAAGAAATCCGTTAGTTAAAATGGTCTTAATTTACTCTTTTATAATAATGATATTATAATTCGGGAAGAGGTATATATGTAGAGAAACATCAATACGGGATGCTGTTCGTTCATGCACATAGGCATAAAAATAAGTTTCAAGGGGCATTAAGGTCAGACTTCAGTATACTTCAACTGTCTACCATTCTATTAACAACCCCGGCGAATCCTGCCAAAATTATTAGCTATATTGATTTTTCATTTACTGAAATCAAGGATTTGTATAGTAAGACTATATTACATAACTATACAAATACTTGCTGAATTCGTCATGTTCGTGACGGGAATCGAATTGATGTTAATTATTTAGGTACTTTACTACACTTGATTGATTTGTGCATCTCCAATCGATTCTTTAATCAAAAAAACTTCTTTTCCTATTTGAAAACATGGGTAATACATGAGTATAACAAAGGGATTGGTATGCACCTTACAGCTTTGGGTGTTCCACAAAACAAAACAAGGACTTTTACGTACGAAGTTCTACTTCTTCGTGTAGATGGGGGATAGCACAGTCACTTGTCTTTAAAAATAATACTATAAAAAGTGTAATATATTAAGACATAAATTAAGTAATTTTTTCAGACAAGTGCCTGTGGGGGATAGAAGGAATAAGACGAGACCATTAATTATATCTGACAAAATCAAAACTGAAGAATTTTACTCAATATATGCATATTCTCACGCACTTTGTCATCAACATACAACATAACTTGTCATTCATTTAACTTTAAAATAATCACGGGAATACTATACATGATATGTTTAGGAATTTTAATCGATAACTTAATGGGCTTATGATATTTACCTAGCGTAGGTGTTAAATATTTCAATAAAGATAAAAAGCATGTAAGATAACATTTATATACACCTACGCTATAGATGACGAACTTGTCATCAAAGTCCAGCATGGATGGGTAAAAATGTCAACGCAGATCCGGTCTACACACATATTTTCGATCCAAGAACAATGAAATGATCTATAGACTCCCCTCCCCCACCCACTTTTCAGTCTACTCCAGTTAAGTTACTTTAGTTTTTAAACATTCATCATTCCGTCTCGGACCTGTTTAAAGATGACACGTTTTATTTGACAACTTGATAATGCCTAACAATTAATATTACTGATTATAATAAATTTGAAAGCGTTGATTGAGTACGATAAAATTTTAGCAACAAATACACATTTCCCAAACAAACAGAACGGAGAGTTGTCAATTTGTCATATTAACAGCTACTCAAAATCTACCGCAAAAAATGATCCCCAGAATTAGCGAAAGAACGCCGCATGACTTCCAAATATTTCTTTGGATATATCATGTACATATTATTAATGTTGAAAGCCTAAAAAACTTCGAAAGTTATGACATTAACGGGTTATATGCTAGTAGATAAGTATCCAGTCATAGGAGACAATATCGTTTGGCCCCCTTTGATCCCTATAGTACATTTTAAATGACAATGATTTTCATTATGAGTAGATCCAACATTCATATCACAGAGGATCATAGAGTAACTGTCTGTCACATATCACATAGCATATCAAGTTGCATATATTCTCAAACTATAATTGCTATTATAATGTCAAATGTTAATGCCCGTCGGAACCCTCTTCTTCTTTTTAGAAATACATGCACTTTTTTATTTTATTTAGTCTCCCACAATCGTACCAAACTGGAACTATGACGAGGCTGTGGAAGCTGAAGCATCTGAACAACTCAGAAATGCTATGAAAGGATTTGGTAGGTTATAATCATGTATAATTAGTCAGAATAGTCAAAACTCTCTTCAATTGTACAGTAACAAAACATAGCACAACATTAACCCCAATTGTATCTCTAATATACATATCGAACTTGCATTCCTCAGTATTGAAGGTCATTGTGTAAATAACACAAAAAAATAAGATACGAAAATGAGTGTGACGAGTGCACTGGAAGATCGTCAAATTAGTGAGTGAGAAATAATTATAGTTACACATAAGAAAACTATTTATAGTCTGTCTCGTATTATTGACGCCTACGGTAAGTAAACAACCCAAAGCTTATTTTGAAAACAAGAATACAGACGGTATAATGGGTAGATAATTATTAGCATATAGACATACTAACAATAAGTAGGATGGAATAATAAAACTATGACTTAACTGGTCACTCTATTGTGTAAATACGTATTCGAGCAAAGCAAAACCTTACGAGTCCTAGTCGACATCCTTTGGGTATACTGTGAAACGAAAATCCCCACAATGACCATCAAAACCAAAAAGAGCACTGCAGGTCAAGTTATTAAAAAAAGTAAAATAAAAAAAATACTGAACTCCGAGGAAAATTAGAAACGGAAAGTCCATAATCAAATGGCAAAATCAAAAGCTCAGGGCAAACACATCAAACGAATGGGTAACAACTGTCATATTCCTGCCTTGGAACAGACATTTTCTTATGTAGACAACCTTCAAGCTCTTTGTTTAAATTCTGTTCATGAGTGAAGCATATTCATTAAACATTTTTCAACAGTTTTTAGGGCTGGTGATACGTACTTTGTTTTTGTCTCGCCCCGACGAAGTAAAAAAAGGCTAGACTTGTTCGGGATGTTTTCGGTTAAAGCGGTGTCAACAAGGTATAAGTGTGTGATAAGGCCAGTTTAAGGGGAACCATTTGCGCTTGGTCAATGAAATTTTGTATATAGTTGTATTAGCATTTACACTTTGATAATAAGGCCCTATCCCTCATCATGGTTCATTGACATTGATAATAGTTTTCTGCATCCTTTGAGTTTAGGTTAGTGTTAAGGGAACAAGAATAAGTTAAAATGATTGGTATTTGGTGTGTATTAGCATTTCCCCTTCCCACGAAGAGTATTTTCTCTGGACCATCAGTCATGTATCGTTTACTGTGGATGTTTTGCATTATTTATACTTTGAAGTATTGCCAATTTAATTTCAGCATTTGCATGTAACTATCAATATTACACAAAGGCGAGCTCAGAAAATTGCAAAGAAAAAGGACATTTTGTTTCTAATCATATTCTCAGTTATAATTTTATGAAGTTAACCATAGATTTTGCAATTTTCTTGTGATTTCTGACTTGTGTAGTATATAATAGTTGAGAACTGTAACATGATACCTTTGTTTACCTATCATACTTTTTCTCATATTGTGATTTATTTCATCTAAACGCTGTTCTGTAAAATCAGTTTGTGTAAAATACCTTACATTTAACTGATGTTATAAGTAATTTAAGACGGACAAAAAAAAGAAGAACGCAATGACATGATATATGGTGCAGTTTATTTTACCTTTAGACGGTTATTTCCCTTATTACAGGTACTGATGAAGCAGTGATTATAGAATGTCTCATGAAATATAATACCGAGCAAAGAATTAAAATAGCAGAAACATTCAAACAAGCCTATGGACAGGTAAACAAGGCGATATATTTTTTTTTATTTAGTTAATACAAATATTCTCATCGACAATTATGATCGAAAAACTAAAATAAATTCTGTTCAATGCCATTACCATACACCATATTTTAGAGGTTTTTTTTCAGGTGTCCTTCCCCTAATTGTAGAGAAATTTGGTTGGTTATTAAGGAATCACTGAAGAATGACGAGATTGGGCCCCCTCTTGGGTAGTCAGTGGGTCCCCTTTATGAAAATTTCTGGATCCACCACTGAAAAGGAATTAATTATTCTCCAAAAACAGCACTTGCTGTCTCCAAAGTTGTTTACATTAACACTTATTGATTCTTGCATGTATAAGCACGATTTGAGAATTTATGGAAATCAAAAGTGCGAATAAAAAACTCTATTTATGGAGATGCCAAGTGTGATAATCTTGAACATTGCATCGATGTTTAATCAACTTAAATGGTATCTCATTATCTGTGTCTCAGTCAAATTCCATTGACTGCAAAGTAAGCTGCAGTATAGCAGCAGCCCAACCATTTAAAATTAACTTAAGTGTACCTTATTCTTTATAATACATATTCTGATATTTTTTACAGGACCTTATTGAGGAGCTGAAAGGTGAGCTTGGTGGAGATTTTGAGGATGTTTGTGTAGCTATGCTTACACCACCCAGACTTTTGGATGTAAAAGAGTTAAACAAATCAATAAGTGTAAGTTCGATCATGACTGTTTTTATAAAGCATTTATTTATTGGTATCTCCTTTAGTCAAACGATTTATAAATGGAATGTTTATCCTTAAATATCTTTCTCCAACAGGGTGCTGGAACTGACGAATCAACATTAGTGGAGATAATGTGCTCTAGGTCAAATGAAGAAATACAAGAGATCAAAGAACTTTACGAGAAAGGTAAAATTACACCTGTAAAGAAATGGCCTAAAACGTTACAAATTTGACTAACTTTGATTTTAAAGAAAGTGAAAATGCTGATAATTTCTTACGAAATGTCAAAGTTATGGATATATATATACATTATAGCCCCGTTTCATGTTTCAAAATCCTAAACCTCATCTTTAGATTATGTTTAGTCATTTTGCAAAAGTAGATTAAGCATAGAAATACGATGCATAAAAACTTAGCTGAAAGATACGAAAGAGGGTAAAGCAATAAAAAATCGTAAAGCAAAGAATGGAAAGTATAACACTAGGACAAAGAGAAAACAGACAAACACTGTTCCACAACACATTCCACAAAATCTAAAGACTTGAGCATACAAAGCCTACAAAAACGAGGTTCATCTGGTGTGTTCGTGATTGGAAAAGAGATCCTGCTTCACGATTGGCATCCACAATATAAGTGCCAATCTATGATAGAAAAGCTCACCTCTCAAATCTTAAATGTAATTTGTATAACCCTGTGATAGTACAAAATTAAAAAAAAAACATCGGCCATGTGTCTGTTACAAGAAAGACATGACCGATTGTGATGGTTTGAAACAACGATCTTTACAATTTTTATAGTTGAAGGATTGACAAAAAGCAGAAAGTATAGACGGGCTTAACATTAATTACAACGAAAACAATACAGAAAAAAAACCCAAGAGCTTTGATCCAAAAAAACATTTTGGCGAACTAAGGTGCACTCAAATGGAAATTAAAAACACGTTCTGTCCCATGACCTTGAGATGTAATTATCTCAACAAAGTTGCTTTGATGACTAGTACTTCTCATTTTACAGAATACGAATGTTCATTGGAAGACGCCTTAATGGGAGATACAGGTGGATACTTTGGTAGACTAATGAGAGCATTGGTACAAGGTGGACGAGACACCGATGACGTAGATTACACGAGAGTAAGGAAGATGCTCAGAAAATATTTGATGTAAGTCAAATGTAAATACACAAAGTATTCGCTACCTTAACAATCACATAGCAAATTGGAATTAAACTTTAATTTACAGAGTGTTTGGCTTCAAAATTCTATCTGATATTTCTGACTAACAAACAGGTACTATGAATAGAGTGTATTTTTTAAGAACATTCGTTGATAGGTGTGGTATGTAGTACAATGATTTCTGATATCCAGTTATGTTCTATTAAAGAAAGTTGAGATAAAGACAAAACTGTTAATAACATGCACACTTATTTATACATATTTTAGGCTGGTGCCGCACAATTAGGAACTGAAGAGGCCGAAATCAATTCTATTCTGTGTGTAAGAAGTTTTGACCATCTTATTGACGTTTTTGCAAAGTATGAAGAATTGTCTGAGGGTACTTCCTTGGAGGATGCCATCAAAAGCGAGACAAGTTCAGATTTGCAAGATGGATTTTTATCAATAAGTAAGAATATGTTTTTTTTCATTAAAAAAAAAGAAAATTCACTTAGTTTATTTAGCGAGAAACAAATTATCATTAATGAATTGCACATGCCATGGATGTAATCTATTATATAGAATTTGCATTAAAGTTTTGAATTCGAAGAGAGTATAAACCTATGAGACAGATAATGGAAGACATTAGAGGTTATAAACCTATGAGACAGATAATGGAAGACATTAGAGGTTATAAACCTATGAGACAGATAATGGAAGACATTAGAGGTTATAAACCTATGAGACAGATAATGGAAGACATTAGAGGTTATAAACCTATGAGACAGATAATGGAAGACATTAGAGGTTATAAACCTATGAGACAGATAATGGAAGACATTAGAGGTTATAAACCTATGAGACAGATAATGGAAGACATTAGAGGTTATAAACCTATGAGACAGATAATGGAAGACATTAAAGGTTATAAACCTAGGAGACAGATAATGAGACAGATAATGGAAGACATTAAAGGTTATAAACCTATGAGACAGATAATGGAAGACATTAGAGGTTATAAACCTATGAGACAGATAATGGAAGACATTAGAGGTTATAAACCTATGAGACAGATAATCAGCACAAATAAAATAATTATATGTAAAGGTCGAAATAATGTCTTCTATTTCGTATATTTACCGTAGATGCATTTACATTTATGTATAGGAGAGAAACTACATCCAAATTTTAGCAAGAACAATTTATTTGCATCATTGCATATAGGTGTCATACCACCAATTACTCCCTCAAATTTAGAACGTATGTGAAAGTAGGCCTACTCGGACAAAAAAAAGTGCATTTGATGTCATTGTTCACCTAAACTTACTAACAAATTTGCAGAAATGAAAGTTTTGTTGAAAGAGAAATATATTAAGACCATTTTGAGCCAAAATTTACCTGTCTATGAGTTTGCATTAAAAATTGAGGATTAATGCGCTCCATAGTATACTAATTTAAGATTTCCAGAAAACCAGGGGTTATTTTTAGTGGTACCTCATTTCGGAAGCTCTCTGCTTTCTTATATGATTTTGAATGTATGTTGAAAATTGGCATGCAGAAAGGTGACACCTGTACAATTCAGGATATACCTAGTTTCTATGAAGTTAAACTTAAGGTAAAATATTTAGAAAGCTGTGAAAATTGCAAAATTTGGTTGAACAGATAGGGACTTTTAATTGGTGGTATGACACCTATATGTATCACGAAATGGATAAAATATTATAATAACAGGACAATGCAACAGTTTTCATTCAAACTAGATCCATGTGTGAGTGTAGGGACAATTAACATATTTATCACCCTGAACAATTGTAATGAAAGCAAAACAGATTTAAAAGTTTTGCTATATATATATTTTTAGTATTAACAATAAGTATGATGACATTTTCAATATTTATACTCCGGAATGTGAATGGGGACGAACCGATTTAGCAGTCAATTATTGAAAATAACTTTCGGTTGCTTAACTGTCAAGATTCTAATAGAGACAAATTTAATCTATTTTTTTCAGTTCAGTGTGCCAGAAATAAACAAAAATACTTTGCTATGAGACTGAACAAAGCTATGAAAGGATTTGGTACAGATGATTCCGATTTAATCAGACTAATTGTCTCCAGAAGCGAGGTATTGTTTTATTAATTATGGGTGTTATGGCGGTACCTTTTTTCGGTATTTTCAAACATAAATCATCTTATGAATATTGGTAGGAATATAATAAGAAGACTTTACCATGTTTTGGTAAATATTAAAGTATATGCCATTTTCTTCATTTAGCCAGGAACGGACAGATGTTGACAATTCTATTGTGACAAACTTCTCTTTTACTTAGCACGAGCAAGCTAAAGCTTTTAATATCTCAGTTCTAGTGTTATTTTTAAGGAAGGGTATTTGACAAACAAACCCTTATATTTATAGCGATTTTCATTTTATTTGAATTGTTTGCACATCATCTTAACATGTATTGTATAGTTTTCACTTTGAACCAACAAAGACTCCAAGGATTTAAATGGTTCGTTTAATTTTCCATCCAAAGGTCCAGATTTCACATTGCAATGCATTATGATTTAACGTCAATTGTAAATTTGAAGTATGATAGAAGTTTCCATTTTAATTTTTTGAAGATTTACTCATACGGTCCTACCCCAAATAGAAGCAGGAATTAAATTTCAAAATTGGCGTCCTGCAATATAATAATAAGATGATATCAATGAGACAACTCTCCACTAGATCCCAAAATGACATAGAAGTTAGTAACTATTTGTCGATATACGACCTTCAAGAATGAGAAAAACCTATATCACAAAGCAAGCTATAGAAGACCCAAAATGACAAATGTAATAAACTATTCAAACGAGAAAAACCTACGGCCTGATTTATGTACAAGAAAATAAACAAAAACAATTATGATAACAAACAACAACTGATTTACAATTACAGGTTCCTGATTTCGGACATGAAAATTCAGATTGTGGCAGGGTTAACATGTTTACGAATGTCCAACCTCTCATATGCTAAAATATTTGTTAAACAGCACAACCTAAGAACAAACTGTTAAAAGGCTGAAATTGCTCATTAGATCGATACATAGCACAAAAACAACTAACAAAAACAGACATGATAGTACTCAGTAACTGACGCTAGTTCAAAGCCAATAATAGCTATCAAAAGCCAATCATACTATCAAAATTATTAATTTCAGATTGACTTGGGAGATATCAAAGATGAATTTCAACAATTATATGAAAAGCCATTGGAGGAAGCTGTTGAAAGCGAATGTGGTGGAGATTACAAAAGAATGTTACTTGCACTTGTCCAGGGAAATCATTAACCAAAATTATCAAATAGACATAATCTATGATTGTTCAGTTTAGTGTTGGAGGCGTCTCCAAAAACAGAGTAATACCCTTTGTCATTTCTCCAGCAAAGTTACTAACAGTTAAATAATACTGCAATGACTATCTTTTGGAAATTAGCTTTTTCAACTTTTAGTTAACACATGAGACTAGGTTTATTTTAAAGTTTTTTTTCTGATATAAATTTTATGTACAGAAATTTGTTATTTGTCAGATTATATTACATCGTCTTGACATAAAAGGAAATATTGGGGTAAAGGTCAATGAGATAATCATTGGAATATAATAACCAAGGTCAATGAAAACATCAAACTGACCCAAAATCTACATAAATATATAAAAGAAGATGTGGTATGATTGCCAATGAGACAACTGTCCACAAGAGACCAAAATGACACAGACATTAACAGCTATAGGTCACCGTACGGCCTTCAAATGAGCAAAGCCCATACCGTATAGTCCGCTATAAAAGGCCCCGATATGACAATGTAAAACAATTCAAACGAGAAAACTAATTTATATAAAAAATGAACGAAAAACAAATATGTAACACATAAACAAACGACAACCACAGAATTACAAGAATGGTTTGTAAATTCAACACAAACACTGCAAAATCTAACACCGACCGTCCGAGAGCTGTAGACAGTCAAGTTCGTTAAACACTACTATTATCAAAATCTAACATCAATATACAACTTCTTAAAGAACAACAACAAAACACCATGAAGAAACCACATGATCTTTACCAATCAAATCAATAATGTTACAAAGAAAAACACATCATACAAACTTGTCCACAAACAACGTTCACTCAGGTACTGATAACTACTAATAACTATCACAAAACGAATTAAAAAGAGAGCACTATGCAGCCAAGACCTTGTTACTGTTACACGTCATTGCCTTATTATAAGACTGTCAACTATAGAATATATAAAGAAAACCCAAGATTTGCATGGTATGATTGTCGATGAGACACCAATGGATCAAAAACCAATTAACCTAGATATAAGCAACAGTAGGTTATGGTAAGGTCTTCAACAATGAGCAGTATCTAAAAAATGTATGTTTCATTATGAAAGTCTCAGATATAACAAAATGTAAAACACTTCAAACAAGAAAACCATTTTTTCTTCTTTCTAAAACTGAATAGTCTGATTTATGCACAAAACAATTCAAACAACAAATAAGCAAGACAAACATCTGGAGCCTGTAATTCAGTGGTTGTCGGTCCGTGTAACACTTATCAATTCAAAGTTTTAAAAAGTTTTGAAATTTTAGATTTTGGAATTTTGATCAAAGTTTTAGAATATCAAAATTTCAAATTGTGTAAAGTTTTGAAATTTTGAAATTTTAACTAAATTATTAAAATATTAAAATTCTAAATATCGTTTTTAAATTTGATAGTTTAGGTAATTTTAAAATACTAAACCTTACGTGCAATTTTGATTATTTCACTTTTTGAAAGTTTGATTTTTTAAATTTTTGATTAAAATATCAAAAATAGAAAAGGGACAAAAAGAGGGGTACCTGTAAAAAGCGGAACGAAACGAAACAATATGAATTGAAAACATACTGATACTTTTAAAAAAGTTTATGTATGAAATAAAACTACAGACAGACCGTTGTAAGCGGTGAAAAATTGGATGACAAAATAAATATTTCTCAAAAGAAGAGAATTCATTTCAAAACCAGACATACGGCTCTGATATTGGCCAATTTACTTGCTGGTTTTTCTAGCACCCATATTTTAGGAGAAACAGAAGTAACAGTATAAACTGAACAACTCGCAGTAGGTCAAATAGTATGGTTAGGTTGAGGATGTATATATATTTTCTACTGATCTCTAAGCAATAAAAAGGCTCAATACACGGTGTATTATCTTTTTGATTTCAAATTTTTCTGTTTTGCTCTACGACTTCTTACTTTCTGCAATCATGTTGGCTAAAGAATATATCATTTCATGTACATTATGAACGATCATCTTTAACGTTTTAATCTGTTCTTTGTAAGTTGTTGGCCCTAAATATTGAAGCTTTGAGCGTTCCCTAAGAAGGTCGATCAAGAAAAGCGCTTCTGTCGTAACTTTTAACGTTATGTTTTCATTTTTATCGGTTGTATGACGATCATAATTATATTGACTTATATAAATGATTTTAGTTAATATTTTTTTGGTACGGTAGGAATACTGATCCCAATTAATTAAGGTTGTGGTAGTCTACAATGTGGGAGGTTTTTGATATATATATATATATATATATATATATCTTATTTACGCTGAAATTAAGAGTACTAAGATCAAATATTAGTAGATTGGAGCCAAGATACTGTTAGAAGGTATCTACAAAAACTCATCATAGATGGATACCAGGATATAAATTTTGCCGGTTTTTGCGCCAGACGCGCGTTTCGTCTACAAAAGACTTATCATTGACGCTCGAATCAAATTAAGTTAAAAAGGCAAATAAAGTCAAATAAAATTAAAAAGGCCAAATAAAGTAAACGTTTAAATCCAACTTATAGATATAGGAAGATGTGGTGTGAGTGCCAATGAGACAACTCTCCATCCAAATAACAATTTAAAAAAGGTAAACCATTATAGGTCAATGTACGGCCTTCAACACGGAGCCTTGGCTCACACCGAACAACAAGCTATAAAGGGCCCCAAAATTACTAGTGTAAAACCATTCAAACGGGAAAACCAACGGTCTAAACTATATAAAATTAAAAAAAACGAGAAACGAGAAACACGTATAAATAACATAAACAAACGACAACTACTGTACATCAGATTCCTGACTTAGGACAGGTGCAAACATTTGCATATCTCTGGTTTTGTAAAAGTTGAAACCTTTCATATCATATATAAACGTATACCATAAACATTATTTTCACGAGCATTCATATGTATGTAATAGTTGCCGCTGTACTACATTGCGCCCATCTATCATTCATATTTATGTAATACTAGTAGTTGCCGCTGCACTACATTAAGCGCCCATCTATCCATTTGTAGGTTTCGGCATTTTGAAAATTGCAAATTCTTTTCAAAAGTTTGTATCAGCGATGTATGGTAATCTTTTGGGGAATCCAATATATAGATGTCACTTTTTAGCTCACCTGGCCTAAAAGGCCATGTGAGCTTTTCTCATCACTTGGCGTCCGTCGTCGTCGTCGTCGTCGTCGTTAACAATTTTTCAAACATCTTCTCCTCTGAAACTACTGAATGGATTTGAATGAAACTTAGCATGATTGTTCCTTAGAGTATCCTGCACAAAGTGTGTGCTTCGATTTTTGATTCGTCAAAAAACATGGCCGCCGTTACTTAAAATAGAACATAGGGGTCAAATGCAGTTTTTGGCTTATATCTCAAAAACGAAAGCATTTAGAGCAAACCTGTCGTGGGGTAAAAATGTTCATTAGGTCAAGATCTATCAGCCCTGAAATTTTCAGATGAATCAAACAAACCATTGTTGGGTTGCTGCCACTTAATTGGTAATTTTAAGGAAATTTTGCAGTTTTTGGTCATTATCTTGAATATTATTATAGATATAGATAAACTGTAACAGCAAAAATGATCAGCAAAGTAAGATCTACAAATAAGTCAATATGACCAAAATTGTGAATTGACCCCTTAAGGGGTTATTGTCCTTTAATGACAATTTTTCACAATTTGTTCATCATATTTGCTAACTTTAAAAAATCTTCTCCTCTGAAACTGCTGAATGGATTTGGATGAAACTTAGCATGATTGTTCCTTAGATTATCCTGCACAAAGTGTGTGCTTCAATTTTTGATCCGTCAAAAAACATGGCCGCCGTTACTTAAAATAGAACATAGGGGTCAAATGCAGTTTTTGGCTTATATCTCAAAAACGAAAGCATTTAGAGCAAATCTGACATGGGGTAAAAATGTTCATTAGGTCAAGATCTATCAGCCCTGAAATTTTCAGATGAATCAAACAAACCATTGTTGGGTTGCTGCCACTTAATTGGTAATTTTAAGGAAATTTTGCAGTTTTTGGTCATTATCTTGAATATTATTATAGATACAGAAAAACTGTTAATAGCAAAAATGTTAAGCAAAGTAAGATCTACAAATAAGTCAATTTGACCAAAATTGTCAATTGACCTCTTAAGGAGTTATTGCCCTTTAAAGATTTTTTTCACAATTTGTTCATCATGTTGACTTACTTTAAAAAATCTTCTCCTTTGAAAATGCTGTATCAATTTCAGCCAAACTTAGGCTAAATGAGTTTTAGAGTTTCAGAGTATCTAGTATAAATTTTATATTTCATTTCCTTGTATGTCAGAAGATAGCTCCTATGGCTAAAATAGAACATAGGAGAAAATGATTTTTTTTTTGCTTTTGAAGAAAATAGGACGATTCAAAGAACATTTAAATAAATTGAAAAGCCAAAATAATCATTGATGAGAGATTAAACCAAAAAAATTCAGGTGAGCGATTCAGGCTCTTGAGAACCTCTTGTTTTTTACTTTGATACTACCACGAGGGGCTTCGATAATGGTACATTAAAATATTCTGATCCCCAATTGATGAAAAAATAATATTTTGTGCCAGCAGAGGAAAAAAGAAAAATTCTGAATCCAAATTTTCTCCATGCCTTACAGTGTTAAATTTTGAACCAGACAAGTTGATAAATAGCGATGAAAAAAAATTGTTAGCGCTTCGACAAAACAACCACACCCCACTTTTAAAGTTAAATGGTTGATCCCTTATAGACAACGTTTGGACTAGTTATCATATACGTAGCTCCATTATGGGTCCTAAATCAACCACTGTTTTTAAATAGTAAATAAAAGGAAAGGGATTTTTTTGTATTAAGGGATATTATTGTTCCGTATTTGCATTTTGTTATTGAGCATTTTTAAGTTATCGTACGACAATCGACTTTAATTAAGCAAACTAAAAGAACACATGTACATCCAGTCAGAATGGGGAGTGTAAAGAGAATCCACACTGTCAGCTGCATGATCGATTTTTCCATTATTGGCCGTACACCAATGTTGCTCTCGAAAAACCAGTCTAATGTAAAACGCTGAATTTTAAGTAATTTAGAATTTACCTACGGAACGCTGAAACTGAAATTTGAAAGTGAAGAAAAATAAGAACCGAAACAATTGAAGAGGTGTTTGGCCAAAGTGAAGTTAAAACATATCAAAATCCATCTATAAGGGCTACTTTGTCCTAGGGAGTTGAATCCTACGTTTCTTCGTAATGTGTATGTAAACAACCTATTCTAAATTATCGATTTTTTTGTTGCCAGTGACAAATATTTTATGAATGTTCCGGAACAAATTAGCAATAAATGCAACAGGGAGAGAGTGTGCATAATGAAGACATATAAAACCTTTCAATTAGTTTAATTGAGGTCTGGAGCTGGCGTATGGCAGTAACTGCTAGCCTTATATATAGTAGTCCTTTGTTAATTTATTATCATTGTCATTTTGATTAGTTTCTTTTGTTTCCTATTCTGACATAGGACTTGTATTTCCTTTTCAAGTGCGTTTTACTGTTCGTATTACTGTGTGTTTTTCATTCTTTATTGGCTAGAGGTATAGGGGAGGGTTGTGATCTCACGAAACATGTTTAACCCCGCCGCATTTGTGCGCCTGTCCCAATTCAGGAGCCTCTGTCCTTTTAAGTCTTGTATAATTTTGATTTTAGTTCATTAATATTGTTATATTTCGGAGTTTTGTATGACGTCTATTATCACTGAACCAGTACACTTATTTTGTCTAGGGGCCAGCTGAAGCACGCCTAGCACAACGTTCATTGCGACGCTATACATTAAGTATTCCTTCCGTATCATTTCTTGGAACTGAAATAAATCATAAAAGGCAATATATTATCGTCATGCAATCGATAAAAAAGATCACAGTACGTTTAAAGTTGCATGCGACCGAAGCGCTTTTTCTGGATCTACCTTCATCAGGAACGTCAAAAAGGCGAATAATACTACAAATGTATTTGGTTTACTGGGAGTTGGTCAGTTTTCACTGTTACTTCTAAATGTTGGGCACTGGGAACACCAAATAACTCTAAATTATTTATCTCAAACCGCTAACCTTATATAAGAGATTTAAATCAACTTATTTGATTCCGGTTAAAATAGTTTTTTTTTTTTTGATAGATGCACAACCTTAAAATTTCAGGATACTGTTATCCCATGTGATGTCTAATATGTCTGCTTTTCTGTTTCTGGATATTAAAAACATAGCAATTTTTGGCGTTGAATCGCATCCCCCATTTGTGGGCCCAAATTTCTAGTTGATCCAAATCTGACTGTAGTTTTTGTTTGTCTTGGCAAGTTTTGACAATTGTTCTGTACAATATGCAACCATCTGATAAAAGTCTTACTGATGATGTTTCGCTGTCTGGCTGGTCATTTGTGTGGCACAGAGACAGGATGGTCCTAAGAAGGTGCCCTGGTGTACCTCAGAGTCAATTGTTGTTTCGCCGGATAATTCCAGTTCCACAATGGTGTGCATTGATCTGGCAGTTAGAAAGTTTGTTAACCCTTTGTGTGTATTTCCTTTGATTTCATATTGGTCTAATTGATGTAGTTATTTGTTGTTTGGAAATAAACTCATCATAGATACCAGGACTAAATTTTGTATATACGCCAGACGCGCGTTTCGTCTACAAAAGACTCATCAGTGACGCTCGAATCCAAAAAAGTTTAAAAGGCCAAATAAAGTACGAAATTGACTGTATGATACTATCAAATGCTTTTGAGAAGTCTGATATAGCTACGATGTTTACTATCCCTTGTTATGCTCTCGTAGGAAGTCATTGATGGTATTGCATTAAGATTTGCAGAATTGTCAATTGATGCTAGTTATTTAGCACACCCCTTAAGATTGCGGTTTGGGATGTTGCCAGGTTCAGAGGCTTTGTTTGGATTGGGGGTTTCAGTAGTTGTTCAAGTCCCTTTTGGTCAATCGTTATTGGTGTTATATTAATTTTGGCTCTTTTTCTTGTTGTTGGTAGGTTAGTGTCTGATGTTATTGTGAAGACTGACTTGACTTGTTCTAGTAGGAGTTCAGCTTTCCCTTTGCTGTCACTGATGAGGTTAGTCCCGTTTTTTAATGTTCATATTCCTCCTGAGTCCTAGCGTTTTGAATTAATATATACTTCCAAAAACGACCATTTTTTTCTTTTTCTGGCTGGTTTGTATAGCCTCTGTTTTTCTTTATTATTTTGCTCTCTTTGTGTTTGATCCATTGGATGTTTTTTCTCGATCTTATTTCTTTATTAGGAATGTTTGTGTTTATGGTGTTTTGGAGCTTACTTTCAAAGGTTTCCCAAAGTTGATGTTCCTCATCTCCTTGATGATTTTTGTCTTCTCTTTTAGAAATAGAGTGTTTAAGGTATGTGTTAAATTGGTCCCATTTAGGCTTCTTGTATATGTAGCATTTTCTTGTTGTTTCCAGGTCGGTTGTGATCATGGTCTGATGTACCTGGTACGTTGTTCAAAGATTTGACAGGAGTTGGTGTGTTACAAATACAAAACCTATGAGGTTTTCTACACGAGTTGGTACAGTGTGTACTTGTGTCAGATTGTATGCTTCAGCTACGTACTGTATGTCAACTAGTTCCTGTTGGATTTCTCTGTCTGGTCCAAGAGCTGTTGATATGTCCCATATAATGTCAGGGTAATTAAAATCTCCTCCTAAAAAGACACCGGTGTTACCATTGTTCCTGGCATTCTCATGTGATTTTTGAAATTCATTTAGATGTTTTTGATCTCTGTATGGCATGTAAAAAGATCCTACTATCAAGTCTCTATATAAAAAAGAAGATGTTGTATGATTGCCAATGAGACAACTATCCACAAAAGACCAAAATGACACTGACATTAACCACTATAGGTCACCGTACGGCCTTCAACAATGAGAAAAGCCCATACCGCATAGTCAGCTATAATAGGCCCCGATAAGACAATGTAAAACAATTCAAACGAGAAAACTAACGGCCTTATTTATTTAAAAAATGAACGAAAAACAAATATTTAACACATGAACAAACGACAACCACTGAATTATACTGTTTATTGATCTTTGTTTTTGACTTTAATCCTTACCCATTCAATTTCTCCGTCAGTGACTAATGATTCAATGATGGTTGTTCAACTGATATGATTGATTTTTCCACGAGTACACATACGCCTCCTCCAAGGGTCCCTCTATCATTTTACTCGTTTTAGCCATGATTCGGTGGCACATACTATGTCTGGCTTCAAGTAGATGAGTGCTGTTTCAATGATTAAGCTCCTGCAGTTTATTGTCATGATGCGGAGGTTTGATTTTGCTGGTATCTCATAAGGATTACCACCGAGATGTGATTTCCTTTGGTTTATGGATGATCGTGTCTTGCTGTGTGATGATATATATCCACTCTTTGGGCTGCTTGACTTCAGTGGGCTGAAGACTGATGATATCGAGTCCATGGTGGAGTCCAATCCTGTTATTTGTTCATACATATAAGATGTTTCTAATTGATATATTCTGAAGGTGAATGCGTTAATGTTAATGCTTTCACATTTACAGCACATCCACTGTACGCTCGATTTTTTCTAGAAGCTCGTAATCTTTTGAACAAAGCTCTGTGCAAGAGTTGTGGTGCCAGATATTACATCTTTGTGACTGGACGCTCGCATAGTCCACAGGAATAAAAAGATATTGCTGGACTAGGTTTTCGTGAGTCCATGATTTTGTGTGTTGTGTTGGTTTAAAGTGCGTAGTGTAGTGTTGAAAAACCCACGCTGACTTAATCTGTCTACAATGATCTTATTTTGAGGATGGTGTATATACCATTTTCCAGCTGTCTCTCTATGTCTGTTCCGAGATCTTCTTTAGCCAGTGTTTTACTAAAAGTTCGCCTGGTGTAATCCGCGTCCTGGTATAGTTCAAATGCGTAGCTTCTCTTCGTTGGTTTGGACACAATATTAGAGCTTGACACTGTCTGAATATGGATTGTGATCAAATTTGTGACATAATATAGGTTTCTGACACAAAATAAATGTGGTCAATGACCTTAAAAAACATAAATACTGTGCAATTGAAGATTTCTTCTTAAAACATTTCATTTTAGAAGACAAAAAATATGAACCCGCCAATAAAATTATTACCCCTAAACTAAATCTTAGCCTTTCCTTTGTGGCATGTAACCTTGCAGTACAATTTTAGAGAGATCCATACACTTAAATCAAGTTATAGCTAGAAACTACAAAAATGCTTGATTTTGGCTCCCTTTTTTGCCCCAATTCCTGCAAATTTGGGGCAATATTACCCATCATACTTACACACAAGTTATTGTCCGGAAACTACAAAAATGCAAAGTTTTGGCTCATAATTCCTTAACTACTAGTTATTACTATACTATATATAAAAATATTAATTTTCGCGAACCATTTAGGTCACGGAAATTCCAAAATATGGCATCAGTAAGGAGAGTTGTGCAAATAATGTGAATACACAGAACCCCCATCCAAATTATCTTTAGCTAAAAGTATTCATCATTTTCTATTTTATATGTACTAACAACATTCCATTTTTCTATAATTTCGATTAAAATATTCCAAAATCTGAGTTAAAAAAAGTCAAATGCCCAAAATAAACATTGTCTGATTGGTTGAAGTACTGTGGCGTCAATGATAAGCATAGCAAGCCTCGATGTAAAGCACACGCTTCACATGAATAAGGAGAGTTTTACAAATAATGTGAATACACAGATCCTCCATCCTATTTATATTTGCTGAAAATGTTGCAATGTTCATCATTTCTGTTTTGATTCTGCTAACAACATTCCATTTTTTTCTTTAATTCCGATTTATATATGTGGAACCCGCAATAAAAATAGATGGCCTCAATGATTTAAACGCAACGCAAAAAATTCCGTTGACCCTGAATTCAACGGATCGATAATAGCATCATCACCATCAACAAAATGTTTACCGTTATCTTTGTGAAATTTCAGTTATATAGTTCTTTAATTAGAGAAATTTTGGTAAGTATTACTTATTAATGTTAAGGTTCTACTGATGTGCTCCTCTAGACCTTTTTGACGGTCCGTTTTATCCCATTTATCTCAATATTATCTCCGATGACAGTAATGTCAACCCGACCTATCAGGGGCGTAGCTAGAAAGAAACGATGTGGAAGCAACAACCGCCGAGCGGAGCGAGTCGAAAAAAATTTGGGACCCTATATATATATATATATTATGCAGAAATTTTTTTTTCTTTCGGTTTTCGGTCATAGGACTGTTAAAAGAGGAGCTATATGTAGATAAAAATTTATGAATGTAAAACTATTAATAAATCTTCTGAATATAGTAATACATAAACAACAAATATTTGTGATACAGAATGTACTCAAAATTGTCCAAAATCTGCTCTTCGGGTCTGGGCAGAAACAAACTTCTCTATTACTTTGTCGACATTCACACTGAAATCCCGATGAACATACAGTAATTTTATCATAATCTCCACAAAAAAAAAAAAAAAAAAATTTGAAACTAATTTGGCAAATGTCGTTATCTAATGATATTTCATCAATTAAAAAAAGTGACAACATAGGTGTTTCCTTTAACATTCAATTTATAAATTTTTATTTTGCCATTTCTTTTTTTTGCATGCCGAATCAATGTGCACGCAACTTCGGAGCTATACGATCTTTTTCTGAACGAACAGCTTCATCAACACTTGTAACTAGGTTGTCAAACTAATATCCGGGATAGACGGAAAAGACACCAACAGTCTCCGATTCCGATTGACCAACTCATCTCTCTCTCTTCTGCTTTTTTTTTCTTTCTTTTTTTTTTTTTTTTTTTTGTGAAAACGACGTGGATGCACGTGCTGTCATGCCTCCGGGTAGCTACGCCACTGCCTATTCGTGTCAAAAGTGAAAATCGCATCGATTTATTGAACTAATTTCTTCTTAAACTGTGCATGCATTATTTCTGTATTATATGATAACCAATCACATTCACGTTGCATGTTTGCATGAAAATGGTCATGTATTAGTGAATTGTAAGGGCGATGCAACTTGAGGTCAGTGCGCGATCACGTGACATTATTATTTGTAAACAAATTTAAAACATGCTCCCCGCGTAACACGTGTCTGAATTATCCTTTCAAAGTGTTATGAATCTTTCAATCACTATTTTATGAGATATTTCTAGGTTTGCATATCAGTAGTCAAAGTGAATTAAACGTAGTTCTTAGTTGTGTTTTTTTTATATAGAATTAGAAGGTAAATCTACATAAGGGGGTCTCATTGGGGGGGGGGGGGGGGTGGTGTTCTGATCCCAGATCCCACTTACTGTTTTGTCAGATTCCCATATCCCGCTTACACTATGTACATGAGCAATTTTCATTTTTTTGTCATTTCCGGGGTCCTGCAGAACCCCATTTCCCGTTTCACGACAGACCTCATTTCCCATTTTCATGACACAATAATTTGACTTTCACGTTTCACGCTTGCGAAAAATTGTCAATATTGGTCACGCTTAGACCCAATGAGAACCACACACTAGTCAGTATTTAACTTCACCCAAAAAGATGACTCAACTTCCCTCTATATTTAAAACCTGCATACTAATTTAAATAGCATTTGCTCCCTTGAACACTATTTGGCCCCTTCCGTGTCATTTCCCTTTAAATTTGCTGAAAAGTCATACTTTAAGTCCATTTACAGTAACGGCTAATATTTGATTTTACCATCTTAATTTCAATTTTCATATTGAACACATTTGACCATTCAATATGAGTTCCCATGTATTTTTGTCATATATGAAGGAGGTTTTAGGTCATGTTTTCATAAACACCTTATTGCTATTTGTCTGTCTGGATTGTTAAAACCACAAAATCAAATATTGATGAATATGCAAGTTTTCAACAATCCCGGAACATTAACAAAGATGTGTGTGAGAGGGTGAAAATTACCCTTCTGATGTACTGATATTTTTAGCACCCCAAGTGAGAATCTAACTCAGGACTTTCAGCACTGTAGCCATCGGTCTTAACCACAAGATCATGAACTCACATTTGATGAACTAATTTCTTCTATATTAACTGTACGTGCATAAATTCTGTATTATTTGATAACCAATCACATTCACGTTGCATGTTTGCATGATAATGGGTTCTGTATGAGTGAACTGTAGTGTATTGCAAAATTAATGCAAATTGTGACGTCAGTGCGCCTTCACGTGACATAATTATTTGTAACCAAACCGGCTTCTCATGTAATGTAACGGTTTATTTCGTCCTCTGTGATATTTTATCCTGAGGATAATTTGTCCCGGTAATTTTTTTCCAGGCATGGTATTTCATTTCACAGGTTGATTTTTTCCCAGAGGAGTGAAAATCTATCAGATTTCTGTGTTATGCGGATAGTATGTACGGGTATATATTTGCCGTATTATATTTCACAGAACCGTGTGAAAAAGAGTCCCATTAACTACTATGTAAGTTACTCTCAATCAATATATACCTGACTATAATTATAAAATGTTTACAAAGGTAAGCAACTGTCTAGGGCCAGGTAAGGGAGGGGAAAAATTAGTATTAGTACTATTTCGCAGAACGATAAATAGATGCATAGACAGACCAAGGGGGTGGGGGAAATTTAGCTTATGACATATATGTAAGAAATCATTGAAGCTTGATGGGAGTGGGCAACCCTCTGGTCCATCAGAGCCCCCACACCTTTTTGAAAAGTTCTGGATCTGCCACTGAGATTTGCAGGTTTTCTTAGTAAAGATACCTTAAAATATCACAAACTGTGTGCTTTCCAGACCATAGTTTACATTTTTTTTCATATTTTGCCGTGTCAAAATGACCTAAATTTAAAGGACAGTATATAGACCCAAAAATGGTATATCACATTCTACACATCAAGATTTTAGCAGGAAAGACTGCCATTGGAGTTTTTAACCATTGTGACTTTTTAATTTGATCTACTCCACTAATTAAAGTCGTTGAAGTAGAATATTTAATGTAGGTTTGTCCACATTTTGGTATATATTAATACATGTTTAGAAATAATGTTGAGCCTGTTCCTAGATGCCTGTTATAGACTTCAATATTTATTGTTTATTGAAAATAAATGGAATCAATTCTTTCAGAAAAGTTTAATTCTATGGAAATGTATCCCCCCTTTTATAAGTTGAAAAGGCTACATAGAGGTCAATATACAGTCTCCAACAGAAAACCAAAAAAAGGAAAAATAAAGTGAATTTTGGAGAATTATTAAATGTACATGCATTTGAAATATTTAAGATATATTGTTTCAATTTTTTTAGTTCTAGGTTCCACATAACTACCATTTTAGAAAACGATTTCAATGCTAAGTCTATTAGAGGGATATTTGATTTTCATTGGTTGTAAATATGGAATCTTATTCAGTGGCAAAGGAAATAGACACTGACAAGTCTTAGATAACATTTTATATAGTTTTGAATTTTTCTTCGTCAGTTGACTAAAATTAGATGGAGGTGTGTTCTAATTTCCAACAGAGGAGCAATCAACCTATATCAATATGTGCATGAAGCAAATTGATAGTTGCTAGATACTGAATGATTATATCCACAATAAAGGTTTAACCTGTGCATATATACTTAAAACAAGATAAAAAAGTCATGTCTTTTTCAGGACTTCTGAATCCAATCATGTAGTATGGAATGTTATTGAGATATGGTTTGGGTGGATGGATGGTCATGAAGGACCTGTAGTACAAAGTATATCACTGGATTTAGCTCTTTGTCTAAGTGTATTATTAAAGTACTTTGCTTTGAGCTCAGTTCATTGTTATGCAATTCATTCTTTGTGAAATTAAGATTTGACAGACAACTCTAATGGACAAGGATTTGTCAAAGTAGTATCATCTCTATGTACAATGTAAGTATTCAGGAGATAAAAGCATTCTATTTTGATTTGAACCATACATTTTATAAAAAAAAGTGGGAACAAATTTACCGGACAATGCTACTCCCACTACTAGCAATATGATGCTAGGTTGTTTTAATACATCTGTATTGCCTGCTGATGACTCGGCCCTGAGTGTAAACGGTCCTTCAATTAGGAGGAAAAAAATTATAAGGCCTATCCAGTCTAAGGGAGCTACCATTTGATTTTTATGGGGGGAGCTAGGATGAAATTTGAAAAAAAAGGCAGGACAGGATTTTGAGTAAAAAAAAAAGGCAGGATGAGTAACTTGGCAAAAAAAAAAAAAGGCAGGATGACAATTGTTGTAAAAAAGTCAGGATAAGCTAAGAAAAAAAGAGGCAGGACCGAAAAGACAGAAAAATAAAAAGGCAGGACAGAGATTACAACTAAAAAAAAAAGGCAGGACAAAATTTTTCATCCTAGCCCCCCCCCCCCCCCCCCCCCCCCCCCCCCCCCCATAAAAATCAAATGGTAGCTCCCTAATCGATTTCTAAAACTATACTTCATTGCACATGTTCAACATTTTTATACAGCCACAAAAAATTTGGGGTTATGGTCCCTAAGGTTTAGGAATAAGGGTACAAAGGTGCCCAAAACAAGCTTTAATCTAGTGTCGGTTTAAAAAGTTGTGTATAAGTATTTCAATTGTTCTGAAATTGTACCACAATGTTTAATACCATAAGTAGAAGGTTCGGATATATTGTGTGGGTTATGGGACAAACAGTCTAATAATTACGGACCAAAAACAAACATTTTTGTAAATTCAAGACCCTTAATTGGAGTTTGTCCAGAATGGTTCTTGAATTACCTAATACCAATGCTTTATGAAATCTTCTTTGAAAATTGGAGTTATCTTTCTTTGTTCAGTCAACTTAAATCAATTATACAATATACAATGCAATATTCACTTTATTACCAACTGATAAATTAAAGCAGTCATTAATAACCATTCAGTGATTGCAAGCACTTTCTAGGGTATGCCCTTTTACAAATGGAAAAATTATACATTTTTGGGATACGATTGCTTTCAAGCAATCTGTAGACTTATACCGGTGGCTCAGAGCAATTTCCCTCACGTCAATCGTTTTATTCTAAACATTAAGGAATATCTCAGATTCTTATGATTGCCTTGCTTTAAAAGGTAAAAACAAACAAAGGGATTGAACTTAATCAACTTTCAAATAATGTTCTTTTCATAATCTTCATGTTTGATAATTCCCTTGACTTCGATGCGTGTTTTTAACAACACGGAAAATCAGAATTAAGCAGTATTTATATTTAGTGTAGTTATAAATTTAGAAACACGTCAGAGGGAATTCCCAGTTTTGATAAAATGCGAGAGTTCTCTGAATACCGATAAATCTATTTCTGTCATATAAGAACTGAAGTGGAGTTTTTCTTATATGTTACCGTTATGAAACTGATATTTGAGATTGTACGCCCATAAAGAAATTGAGAACCATCTAGGTCGTTTAATAAGCATTTAATATATTTTGCCCCAGGGTTTGATTTGAAAATTATGCGCATGCGTATAGTTTTCTTGACTTTAAGGGGTTTTAGATTGAATGGTTGCTCTGGATTCCCCACTCAATTAATTAATTTATAACTCATGGGATCTTTTCTATGTATGACTGATATTGAGGGTTATTGTTGTTGCATAATTTTAAATCATATGCATCATTTAGATTAAAATAAATACATTCCACATCGTAGAACACCCCTTCAGGCGAAATGAAGTCTTCCATATTATCGTTTCGAGTTGTCTCCCTTCCGGCAGTAACTTCCGTGAATTCTGCGTTCTGTCAATAAACGTCGTATTATATTAAAAACGAATGTAATTTAAACCGATAAATGTGTACGGAAAGGAGCCATGATGACTGACCCAAAGGAAATTAAATATTTAAAGAGTTAGGAATGGGGTTCCTCCTAGAATTAACGTAGGAAAAAGGGTGATAAGATACGAATTGAAATCTACATCTACATCTACATCATAGGACGATCCATCAGCACATTGATGACTATACGTCGGCGCATCGCAAACAGACACTTAATAAAATATAATAACCAATGAGTGAAATAAAATACCTTCTCTGACATCAGACTCTCACTCTGAGTCAGTCAGTGACTGCTGTGGAAAGTAAACTTGGTATTGATAGTACAAAAATAAAACACAATAGACCTAATTACATTGTTCACATATATATGCATTTATCCGGGTTTGGCTATTTTGTAACTATTTTACATGTCTGTTTGTCATTTGAATTAGTTTTGAAAATAATATTATCCAGCTACATGCATACATGTGTCAATGAAACAATGGCAATCGTATCCCTCAGAGCAATCTGCTCTTTGATTTTAGTTTCTGATCTCTTAACTGAAGTTTGTCTCCTCTAAATGTTTCTCATTTCAGAAATTAAAAAGAAAATTTCTTTAGATATTTTTTTTTGAAAGGATTAATATTCAGCAGCATAGTGAATTGCTCCTAACACAAAAGCAAAACAAATATTTAAGTTCATTAGACCACATTCATTCTGTGTCAGAAACCTAAGCTGTGTCATCTATTTAATCACAATTCAAACTCAGAGCTGTTTCCAGCTTGAATGTTGTGTCAATACTAGCCCCAACTGTTCAGGCTTCGACCTCTGCAGTCGTATAAAGCTGGGCTCTGCGGAGCATCTGGTCCATTCATTTGTTTATTTTTCAATTTGTGTGAATTAACATAGTTACAGAAATGCTAATTACTGCACTTTCATACCACAACAAATATTGTATTGGTACATGTATCACTCAAATGTGTATCCATATAACAAAAAAAATGAAAAGGAATAATTTTGCATTACCTTTTGAATACTATGACTTTTTAGATATGTAGACATATTAAGACTCATTAGTAGATGTTGATAATATTGGCTTAAAATGCTTGAAATTCTATCAGATTACTTTTGGAGCAGTTATGAGTTTTGAAATTAGAAAGATCATATCATATGCAACAAGTGTAGTAAGTTTCAAGTTGATTGGAATTCAGCTTCATCAAAAACTACTTTGACCAAAAACTTTAACCTGAAACTCCCACTTCCATTTTCTATGTTCAATGGACCGTGAAATTGGGGTCAAAAGTCTAATTTGGCTTTAAAATTAGAAAGATCATATCATAATGAACATGTGTACTAAGTTTCGAGTTGATTGGACTTCAGCTTCATCAAAAACTACCTTGACCAAACACTTTAACCTAAAGCGGGACAAACGAACGAACGGACCCACAGACCAGAAAACATAATGCCTGTATCTACTATTGTAGGTGGGGGCATACAAAATTTAATAAATAACACTCATAATGCTCAGATTGGTTTTCATCGTGCAACATAGTTAATAACACCATATAGAAAAAAACATATAACTCATTTTGTCATAAGACACTGTCAAACATCCATACATACTATCCACACTCATCTGTGTCCACACTTGTATTAGTTTAAACATATTTATTTTTAGTGGATTGGGAAACATGTTATTACAATGTATTTTAATCCCTTTTCACTTTGCGGGTGCGAGTGCTGCCTTGTAGCAGCATTAGCCTGCTCTTTTCCAAAATCTACAAGGGTATCTTTCACAAGCAAGAGATATTGCTCTCTCTTAACACGGGCCACCAATTATCGTGCCTTCCGATGGATTATCGTCGTTTCTCAAGACCATACTCGCAAATGGTTTTGAGGGAGAGCCGAAAATTCAGTCCTGACATTTTCTCCCCGGAACGGGGATCGAACCAGGAACCGTTGTGTTTGTAATCCGATGCGATAACCACAAAACCACGGCTCTCCTAAACTGTTGGTATCATAACCCCTAAAATCAATCCCAAGGCAACCTTCCTTTTGTGGTATTGAACCTTCTTTTAAAATTTAATAGAGATTCATTCACTTTAACTAAAAGAATTTGTCTGGAAACAAAATGTGTCTTCAGACGGCGACGACGCAGACAACAACGCTGATGACAACATCATAACGTTATATGAACACCAATATGTTTTTAAGATAACCATGATCATTGTGAATTGAAGAAACTTTAACTATGTCATGCCTGGGTATTTTATAAACCTGGTTCAAGTTGTGATCAATGATGATAGATGCATTAACGAGAGGACACTACTGGATAGAGTTGTAGAACATCAGACGTGGAGGGATTATCTGTGTTAGCTTAGGATAGAGTGGGAGAACATCAGACGCAGAGGGATTATCTGAGTTAGCTTATGATAGAGTGGGGGAACATCAGACGTGGAGGGATTATCTAAGTTAGCTTTGGATAGAGTTGGAGAACATCAGATGTGGAGGGATTGTCCGAGTTAGCTTAGGATAGAGTGGGAGAACATCAGACGCAGAGGGATTATCTGACGTGGAGGGATTATCTGAGTTAGCTGAGAATAGAGTGTGAAACATCAGTCGTGGAGATTATCTGAGTTAGCTTAGGATAGAGTTGGAGAACATCAGACGTGGAGGGATTACATGAGTTAGCTTTGGATAGAGTTGGAGAACATCAGACGTGGAGGGATTGTCCGAGTTAGCTTAGGATACAGTGGGAGAACACCAGACGCAGAGGGATTATCGGAGTTAGCTTAGTATAGAGTTAAAGAACATCAGACGTGGAGGGATTATCGGAGTTAGCTTAGGATAGAGTGGAGAGAACATTAGACGCCGAGGGATTACCTGACGTGGAGGGATTATCTGAGTTAGCTGAGAATAGAGTGTGAGAACATCAGTCGTGGAGATTAACTGAGTTAGCTTAGGATAGAGTGGGAGAACATCAGATGTGGAGGGATTATCTGAGTTAGCTTAGGATAGAGTGGACGAACATCAGACGCAGAGGGATTATCTGAGTTAGCTTCAGGATAGAGTGGGAGAACATCAGACGTGGAGGGATTATCTGAGTTGGCTTTGGATAGAGTTGGAAAACATCAGATGCGGAGGAATTATCTGATTAGCTTAGGATAGAGTGGGGAACATCAGACGCGGAGGGATTATCTGAGTTAGCTTAGGATAGAGTGGGAGAACATCAGACGTGGAGGAATTATCTGAGTTAGCTTAGGATAGAGTGGGAGAACATCAGACGTGGAGGGATTATCTTAGTTAGCTTTGGATAGAGTTGGAGAATATCAGATGCGGAGGGATTATCTGATTAGCTTAGGATAGAGTGGGGGACATCAGACGTGGAGGGATAATTTGAGTTAGCTTAGGATAGAGTGGGAGAACATCAGACGTGGAGAGATTATCTTAGTTAGCTTTGGATAGAGTTGGAGAACATCAGACGTGGAGGGATTATCTGAGTTAGCTTAAAATAGAGTGGGAGAACATCAGACGTGGAGGGATTATCTGAGTTAGCTTTGGATAGAGTTGGAGAACATCAGATGCAGAGGGATTATCTGATTCGCTTAGGATAGAGTGGGGGAACATCAGACGCGGAGCGATTATCTGAGTTAGCTTAGGATAGAGTGGGAGAACATCAGACGTGGAGGAATTATTTGAGTTAGCTTAGGATAGAGTGGGAGAACATCAGACGTGGAGGAATTATCTGAGTTAGCTTAGGATAGAGTGGGAGAACATCAGACGTGGAGGGATTATCTTAGTTAGCTTTGGATAGAGTTGGAGAATATCAGATGTGGAGGGATTATCTGAGTTAGCTTAGGATAGAGTGGACGAACATCAGACGCAGAGGGATTATCTGAGTTAGCTTCAGGATAGAGTGCATGGGAGAACATCAGACGTGGAGGGATTATCTGAGTTAGCTTTGGATAGAGTTGGAAAACATCAGATGCGGAGGAATTATCTGATTAGCTTAGGATAGAGTGGGGAACATCAGACGCGGAGGGATTATCTGAGTTAGCTTAGGATAGAGTGGGAGAACATCAGACGTGGAGGAATTATCTGAGTTAGCTTAGGATAGAGTGGGAGAACATCAGACGTGGAGGGATTATCTTAGTTAGCTTTGGATAGAGTTGGAGAATATCAGATGCGGAGGGATTATCTGATTAGCTTAGGATAGAGTGGGGGACATCAGACGTGGAGGGATAATTTGAGTTAGCTTAGGATAGAGTGGGAGAACATCAGACGTGGAGAGATTATCTTAGTTAGCTTTGGATAGAGTTGGAGAACATCAGACGTGGAGGGATTATCTGAGTTAGCTTAAAATAGAGTGGGAGAACATCAGACGTGGAGGGATTATCTGAGTTAGCTTTGGATAGAGTTGGAGAACATCAGATGCAGAGGGATTATCTGATTCGCTTAGGATAGAGTGGGGGAACATCAGACGCGGAGGGATTATCTGAGTTAGCTTAGGATAGAGTGGGAGAACATCAGACGTGGAGGAATTATCTGAGTTAGCTTAGGATAGAGTGGGAGAACATCAGACGTGGAGGGATTATCTTAGTTAGCTTTGGATAGAGTTGGAGAATATCAGATGCGGAGGGATTATCTGATTAGCTTAGGATATAGTGGGGAACATCAGACGTGGAGGGATTATCTGAGTTAGCTTAGGATAGAGTGGGAGAACATCAGACGTGGAGGGATTATCTGAGTTAGCTTCGGATAGAGTTGGAGAACATCAGACGTGGAGGGATTATCTGAGTTAGCTTTGGATAGAGTTTGAGAACATCAGATGCAGAGGGATTATCTGATTCGCTTAGAATAGAGTGGGGGACATCAGACGCGGAGGGATTATCTGAGTTAGATTACAGCATACATAGTAAATGTAATCAGCTTATTTTCATTAAGCATTTGTATGGTTGAGCACTGTTTTCTCTATGTCTCTGGCAGGGAATTGAACCCTGGTCCCTTGCCAATAAAAGCAAGTGTACTATCCACTGTACTACCAGAGATTTCATTAGGATTTACAGTGTAGACTGTTTTACATTAACAAGACAGCTTTGAACTTTTGAATATAAACAAATTTCTTACATAAAATAAACTAAGAACAAATAAACCATGATTGAATCAACTATGTACTTGTCTGATGGTCCAACCTATTTTGGGAATCCAGAAAGAATTACACAATTGATTTAAATGAAAGCATCATTTGTGCTGTGATCCAACAAATTATGCAGCTAGTCAGACATTTTGTGTTATCTTATTTTCAATTTATTTTTACATAGTCATACAACAAAACTTTTATTCTAAGGCCAAAATATGGAAAACACATCTTTTTTATGGATTGCATTATGACACCTCATTTCTTATTACATGTAACACTCTTTCAACATTAAGATTTGTCACTAATGAGAAGGGAAATTAATTTTCAAGGTGATTAAATATCATGTTTTTTAATTAACATGTTCATTGTTTATTCTGCATTGAGAAAACAAGTTGCTTTCTTTAAAAAAAAGAAAAGCAATACATGAACCTAAGACTGCTGACTGCTGGGTCAACAAAAGATTGTTGCTGAATTTGTGTTCGCTTTTGAAAAATTTGACTGTTTTTAGAAGAAGTCAGTTGAAAGTGTATGTTAACATCTATTCATTAAATAGTTTTACATTGTACAGCTAGACTGTTTTATTTAGTACTTTGGAATGTACATTAATTTTCCAAATGATAACCCTTTTGCAAATCCCAATTTCTCCAAACCGGATGACTTATGCAAATTTAACAAACCAATCGCAATATAAATTTATGCACTCAGTTTGCTTTATGATCTGGAATTCTGCATGCACTTATTTTATCTAACATATCTTTATATTTTGTTTCCTGTATGGACCTTCATGTTCTCAACTCGATATTGAAGCTGTCTGTACTCACGGTAGATTTAATTGCTAAGATAAATCTAAAGTCAATTTTCCATGTGCAATGAAACCTTTGACATGCAACTGATTGGGACATCTTATAAAGAAACTTTTTTCGGTCTCAAATTTGAAGGATTTCCTGATTTTACTTAAATCAATTCAAATATTCTACAGGGAAACTTGGTTTTGCCAAAGAATATCTTAATTCAGAAAGTTGATGAATACCTGTACATATACCCTCAAAATAACCAATACCAGAATTAGAATGGTGTTCACCAGACGCCAATATACAACAAGAGTGCACACACTGAAATGTCTCGCCTTCTTTACTAATCATTGATATTATGTTGATAGTCCTAAGTATAAAGCTTGATTACAACTGTCACATCAACTTAACATTAACCAAGATAGCTAAACAAAGACCAATGAACCATGAAAATGAGGTCAAGGTCAGATGAACCATGCCAGGCAGACATGTACAGCTAACAAAGCTTCCATACAACAAATATAGTTGACCTATTACTTATAGTTTAAGAAAAATAGACCAAAACACAAACACTTAACACTGTGCAATGAACTGTGCAATTGAGGTCATGGTCAAATAAAACCTGCGGGACTGACAAATAGACCATAATATATTTCAATACACCAAATATAGTTGACCTTTGGCATATAATATTAGATAAAAAGACCAAAACTTAAAAACTTAACTTTGACCACTGAACCATGAAAATGAGGTCAAGGTCAGATGACATCTGCCTGCTAGACATGTACACCTTACAACCATTCCATACAACAAATATAGTAGACCTATTACTTATAGTTTAAGAAAAATAGACCAAAACACAAAAACTTAACACTGTGCAATGAACCGTGCAATTGAGGTCATGGTCAAATAAAACCTGCTGGACTGACATATAGATCATAATATATTTCTATACACCAAATATAGTTGACCTTTGGCATATAATATTAGATAAAAAGACCAAAACTTAAAAACTTAACTTTGACCACTGAACTATGAAAATGAGGTCAAGGTCAGATGACATCTGCCCGCTAGACATGTACACCGTACAACCATTCAATACAACAAATATAGTAGACCTATTGCATAAAGTATGCGAAAAACAGACCAAAACACAAAAACTTAACTATAACCACTGAACCATGAAAATGAGGTCAAGGTCAGATGACACCTGCCAGTTGGAAATGTAAACCTTCCAGTCCTTCCATACACCAAATCAAAGAGCTGAAAGCTCTGAAGAAAAATTTGATTTGCTATTTAGTCCCATACATGAGTATATATGGTTACGTGGTGAGGATCTCTACTGTTTCCAAGTTCTCAAACATGAGGGTGAAGTGACCCTAGGGACTCCCCTTATAATTCATTTGATTTATTATATTGTCCCATACATGAATATATATGGTTTAGGGGTGGGGATCTCGACTGTTTCAAAGTTCCCAAACAGGAGTGGTAGGGTGACCCCAGGGACTCCCCCTGTATTTCATTTGATTGGTTATATTGTCCCATACATGAATAAATATGGTTGAGGGGTGAGGATCTCGACTGTTTCCAAGTTCTGAAGCAGGAGGTGTTGGTGACCCTAAGGACTTCACCTATATTTCATTTGATTAGTTATATAGTCCCATACATGAATGTATATGGTTGAGAGGTGGAGATCTCATCCGTTTCAAAGTTATCAAACAGGAGGGGGAAGAGTGCCCCAAAGGACTCCACATACATATAATTTGCTTACATTCAGGTATCATATAATCTAGTTGCACTCAGTGATATGTGTAAAATAAGAAACTTCCAGCTATTTTAACTGACCGATCAAAATTGAGAAAAAAAAAATACCCATTTAGTAATATGTTTACACTTTAAAAGCATCTAACTTGCTTTACCAACATTTATTCCTGATAAAGAAAATTTATACTATCACCAGGACCATATATATGTTCCCAGCTGTCACAAAGACTCACATTGTATTGGATTTTGACATTAAAAATTTTTAAAAAGTAATTTTGAGTTTCCTATGGATACCTATGGATCTTCAGAACGCTGGCACTGTTGCACCATTATATTCTGCTCTACTTCATCACCATTGTATTTAATTGTACGTTTCTCACATTTTCAGTACAAAATATTTTCTGTTTTTTATTTCTTTTACATATATCTTTTGGTTTTCAATTCTAGTGTTTATATTTATTTACCATGCAAAGATGTATTTTGTCATCTGTCTGATTTTTTTAAAAGTTCAAAGATCGCCAAAACCCGGAATTACCCATATCCGCATAGAATTTTCTTCTCGTGTCAGCCATTTTGTTTTCAATGTTGTTTTTGTCAGATACGATTTAACTCGAATTTACACATTATTTGTCGGCGATTTTTTCTGTATAAAGCTAGCGGTTGAACAAAATGAACATCGCTGTCATATATAATAATGCTAAAAACAAGTTTTGAGATCGTTTATTAGGCGACTGTGGTAAAAAGGTTTGCAAAGTTATTTGTTTATTTCCTCTCAAGTCGTGCATATCGAGCGTAGCTAGTAACCAAGTCGACAGTCCGACTGGAAAAGTGGAAGTTCGCAGACCTCGGACAACCGCTAATTGAACCCCTGCCTCTAAATTGAAAAGATACAAAAATTTCGTCTTATAATTTAAAATTGCCGCCAACAGCATGAACAGTGGAACTTATTTTAAGACTACTGACGTAGTTGACTACGTATTGACGACAAACAATATTCCTACGACTTTTGCCATTTGGGAAATCTAAACTACTTGTCTTTAGAAATTTTCGGCGATTAAACATTTCATACATTTGTTCTTTGACAGTTTAGTCAAAATCTCAGGGGATAATAAACTACATAAAGATTCCTAATGTGCCCTACTTCCTATGTGCAACTTCAAAACTTTTGGATAAATCGACGATCATTTAAGGTTTTTCTGATCATATTTTTTGTAATCAAGAATTAAAAGTATGAAAAAGCTGTCCAATTAGTTATAAATAACATAACATCCAGCTAGATAATAACAATGGCACATATTTCAGCATTTATTGGGTAGAACACAAATCTAGGGTGCTCGCATAAGGCAGCTTAACTGCCTAAAAATCAGTTAAAAAGGCTAGGATGAAATTTGAAAAAAATAGGCAGGACAGGAGTTTTGAGTAAAAAAAAAGGCAGGATGAGACACTTGCAAAAAAAAAAAGTCAGGACGACAATTTAGGTAAAAAAAGTCAGGATGAACTAAAAAAAAAAAAATGCAGGACCGAACAGAGTGAAAAATAAAAAGGCAGGACAGAGATTACAGCTAAAAAAAATGCAGGACAAAATTTTTCATCCTAGCCCCCCATAAAAATCAAATGGTAGCTCTCTCATAGGGTCTTTGCATCGGAACTAAACACATTTATTCTTAATAAACCAGTTGTTGGCATGACACGGGTTATGTTCTTCTCATATATGTTATGATGGTATGATACTAAACCCCTCACTGGGGGAGGGGGATTGTGCCTGATATTCGTATGATGAAGACATAATTTTTCAATCAGTTTAATTGAGGTCCGGAGCTGGCATGTCTGTTAATAACTGCTAGTAGTCTGATGTTATTTATGTATTATTGTCATTTTGTTTATTTTCTTTGGTATCAGACTCGGACTTCTCTTGAACTGAATTTTAATGTGCGTATTGTTATGCGTTTACTTTTCTGCATTGGCTAGAGGTATAGGGGGAGGGTTGAGATCTCACAAACATGTTTAACCCCGCCGCATTTTTGCGCCTGTCCCAAGTCAGGAGCCTCTGGCCTTTGTTAGTCTTGTATCATTTTAACTTTTAGTTTCTTGTGTACAATTTGGAGTTTAGTATGGTGTTCATTATCACTGAACCAGTATATATTTGTTTAGGGGTCAGCTGAAGGACGAGAATTTCTTGTTGCATTGAAGACCTGTTGGTGACCTTCTGCTGAACATTGTCTGCTCTATGGTTGGGTTGTTGTCTCTTTGGCACATTCCCCATTTCCATTCTCAATTTTATTAACTCGTCAGACGGACAAAAATACAAGTGGATTAGTATCCTTTCAAACCAAATGATTATGAAGAGCCTGTTGTAACAAGCTCTTATACCCCACTAGTCCTATAACATATGACTTCGCATTCTTATTCAATTTTTAACGTTTTTATACTGATATTTTCATTAATTTTTTTAATTTTGAATGCGAAGTGTGACACATTGATAGTAATTTTTTTTATCATAACAGTAAATAGAAATAGTAAATAATGCTCCTGAGGTCATACATGTATGTTATAGGACTAATTACCCACATACTCATTAAATAAGTTACAAGTGACATAGTTATTTCTGTTACTTGAAGCAAATTCTATTTCTGTAGATTTATACAATAGCATAATATTGTTATACTTGTCTTATTTCACCTTGAAGATTAGACAAATAGGGATACTCCTTTGATTTTTTATTTCATGTCAGTCAGGTCACTTTATATGAAACTTGAAACCACTTATCTGCCATATTGATATTTTATAACAACTCTGAAAATTGGTATCAGGTCCGTTCGCGCCCAATACACTTTCGCACCCTACATGTTCGCACCTCGCACGTTCGCACCCAAGGTCCGTTCGCACTCTACACGTTCGCGCCCAATTTTAATTCCAGTTAAATAATTGGAAAATCATGATTTTTGTTTTAAATTGCTTTGGTGTAAATACTGAATGTATTTATCATGTTTATAGCTTGGTATGAGTAAAACATTGAAGATTTTAAATGAATAACACAAAAAATAGCTTGGTCCTTTTGATCTGAAACAATCAAACAACAAAATAGAATCAAAATATAGCAATACCCTATTATAACCAAAACATGATAAAATTTATTCAACACAAAAAAAAACGTAGTCAGAATCTCACTTTATTTTGAAACAAGTCAATGCAACAAAGTTATAGAAATACACTGACCAAAACATGATTAATTAACAATATTCAAAACAAAATAAAACGTTGACAGAATCCCGATTTATTTAGAAAGGATTATTATTTTTTTAAACAATACATATCCAAAACATGATGAAGATTCATTCAATACCAAAAAAAAAATGCTGTTTCACTTATCAGTTTGAGACTATGACAACAATTATACTTATAAGAATACACTTGCCAAAACTTGAGTACAAAGTTATTAAACACAATATCAATTAAAATTGGGCGCGAACATGTAGGGTGCGAAAGTGAAAGGGGGCGAACATGAGTGGGTGCGAACGTGAATGGGCGCGAACGGACCCGGATTCCTCAATTTGATATTCATTCTTTAACCATATATCATAGTAAGCTAATTTTTAATTTACACTAATCCACAATCTTTCATGTCAAATTTCTGTCTCCATTTAAGTTTATGCTTTTGAACCATCATGGATGTATTAAACACAATTCCAAGTAATTATGCTGTTATAGTGGGTAACCATATATTCAACTTGGGTGGCATTCCAGTTATTGAAATTTGTGTCAGATTGGATAATGAACTAGACCTTTAGGAATTGATCTTATTATTTAATATGGAACCATACCCGGTAACAAAATAAAACATGTCAAGGGGCAAAATTTATCACCAGAGATTACAAGTCAAGAGAGGATGGATTATTCTCCAAAATGCTTGCCAAACTGGAACTTTAACAAGATCTCCAGACAAGGACGAACAAGGAGTTGAAGCCAAAGTTAGTATTCATGTAAAAAGTAGTTGAGGGGCTGATTTACGCTATTGAACCAGACGAATTCCTCAAAAAAGCATGTCCAAAGAGAACCATAACTGCAGAGAAATTCAAAGAATACCACGCAACAATTATTGAGGAAAACAATGGAAAAGCAAGTAAAGAATAATTCTTACTGTGAGTTTATTGACATTCCACTAAGTAAAACACCGTACATTATGCAAACGCATCCTTTGTAAGACAGTATTCAGCTATGACGACACTGTTGTGCACCCATCAAACGTAGAGAGCTTCAAATCTGTTCTCCCGCCCCGCCAATAAATCGACGGCGCTCTCTCAACCCGTTGTATAAAGCCAGCATCTATATCGACAATTTATTCACATGTCATATGGGGACGGAGTCTCCAATTATGGTAGAAAAATCAATAAAAAAAAAACGGGAAAATTTCCATTATCCAGTATCTTAATTACATTGGTTGGTACACTTTGATCTTTTTGGTAATAAGTGGTCACTGAACCATGAAAATGAGGTCAAGGACATTGGACATGTGACTGACGGAAACTTCGTAACCGTGATGAGGCATATATATACAAAGTATTAAGCATCCAGGTCTTTCACCTAAACTATAAACCTTTCCCTATGTCGATCTATGTCGAGCTTTCTGCAACAAAAGTTGCAGGCTCGACAAAAAAACCACATATCCAGAAATCAACGCCACTTTGCTTATTTGAATATTATACTAATGAAATCGGATACGGGTCACGGAAATTATATTGAAATGATAGGGAATTTTGAATAAAAATGTATATTTTAACTTTAATTTAAGTGATAGACAGGTTGCCGGGGCAGAAAATAAATATTCACAGCAATATACACCATTTAAACGAAACATAAAGACTGCTGTTGCAAAAATCAAGGTTCCTGAGCTATTTTAAAATTTGAAGCGAGAGGCGTTTAACATTGCAGTATAAAATACTCGCTACTTATATAAATGGCTGAAACGTCAAATTTGCAAACTTCGTGTTAAAAATTGGCTAACAAGTTCATTAGAAAAACAGGTTGCCGGGGTGAAATTTGAAACTTGAATGTCCAAAGAATAAGCAAGTCCAAACCTTGTATGTGTAGTCGTTGAACTCTAGGTTCCCACGTAAAGTGAAAATGCCCCTATTTCAAGAAGAATAAACTCACAAAAAAGCGAAAAAACACTAAATTCGCGTTCATAGTTTTGATTTTGACCGCCTGACAACTTTACGGAAATATCAAAGTGATTATAAACAAGGACTCTGTGAACGCAAACCAATAATGTGCATTTGAAATGTGATCTATATTGTGAATGAATCAAGGCGTGTAGGATAGATAGCTTGGCAACACAGTGAATACAATTTTCAAAACCGTACCATATTACAAATATATAGATGTCATAAGGTAAACTATTAAAACAAACAAACAAAAATAGAATTGAAATTTTATAATAAACATATAAAACGTCAAGTACTTACGGACGGACATTTTATTTATCAAACAAATCTTTTTTTAAAATTCTACCAGTCCACTTCATGAATAGATTACTATACACAATATAAGAAAAGACTTAAAATTCCATACTAAAACAGTACAAAAACAATTAACATTATGACAGTACTGAATTAAATTTTGTTAATATGATTATTGTAAATTATTAATATTATACATGTTTTTTGTGAGCTGCAAGGTTTTTAAAATCTTTGTGAATTGAAAGCACACAATTATTTTTATTCACGACTGTTTGAAATTTAAATATTTAATTAATTTATCTTACTTCCTTTTGATGTATATATCATATTACAATAAAAAAAAAATAACAATTACTTATAAAAGCTTACTAATAAGAGAGGAAATAATTAACGTAGAAATATATTTTTTTGTTTATCAACATTTTTTTGTTGTTGGTATGATGCAAGAATTTATTCAGATTTGATTATTAAGCATGTTTCCTTTACAAATTTATAAATACCACAGCAGAGTAATACATATTTCTTAATTGCAACTCTGAAAATATTCTGACTTAAATTTAATATTTAGTTTCTACAGAAACATAAATACAGTATATATTTTGTATATTTCTTTGATTTCTATATAATTAATTAAATTGAATACTTTTGATAATAATATAATCTTTCTGTTTTCCGATCTAATACACATTTAAACCAGAATGTTCTCTCCTTAGTCTATGATGAAAATACACACATGGTTAAATCTTCAGACATAATTAGTTTACATGTTATCTTCAAGTTGATACAATTTTATTTTATTCAATATTTTTATTAATAATTTAGTAAATGATGTTAAAAGTTTAAATGTTGGTATTCCGATAGAGGAAGAGAAAATAAGTATTTTACTGATGCTGATGATATTGTTTTACTTGCTGAAAATGAATTAGACTTACAGATGCTCTTAGATGTTTTACATATTATGTGGTGTCATAAAAATGATATAGTGTTAATTTGAGTAAATCTAATATTAATCATTTTAGACCTCCTTCATTTCCAAGGTCTATTTATACATTTATGCTAGGTAATGATAATATTGAAATTGTAATACAATATACTTACCTTGGTTTACATCTTACAGAATTTTTAAATTATGATTTAATGGCAAAAGCTATTGCCAAGTCAGCAAGTAGAGCTCTTGGGTTATTGATCGCAAAATGTAAATCAAATGGTGGTTTTTGTTACTCTACTTATACAAAGCTTTTTGACACACTTGTATGGTCAGTCATCGATTATGGTGCTTCAATATGGGGAACAAGACATAAATGCCGTTAAAAACAGAGCGATGAGATTTTTTATGGGTGTAGGAAAGTATACACCAAACTTATCTCTGTATGGTGATATGGGATGGATTCCATGCAATGTAAAGCAATGGACAGCTGTTTTTAAATTATGGTCCAGATTTTGTAAAATGGACAATGATAGATTGAACAAAAGAGTATTTATGTGGTCATATAAGTATGGAAATAAGCCAATTAAAAACTGGTGCTTCAGAGTGATCATCGGATTAAGTTTAAAGAGTACTAGAACACACCTGTATTTGTAAAAGATATTATGACTGGAGAATTTCATATAAGGTATCAAAAGCCCTCTCCCTTTTTTCCAAAGTCTGTTATGTGTTTCTTTTCTGTTAAATTCAATTATTTTTCATGTTTCTGGCCTTACACCACAATTATTCATCCCCTTTGCTACAATGCATTTTTTGTTAAGAGTCAAATTAAAATCAAAATTTGCACCGCTTCAAACATGAAATAAATGAAACTGCTTATAGACCATTATTATTCCAATAAAATGTGACTACGAACGATTTTTAATGTTTGCCCCCTTATATTATATTTATGCATGATAATTAATAAATGTTTCTATTAACATGATTAATTAAAAACCCACTACATTACTTGTGTTTTCATGAAAAAAAGTTTTCTCTTGGAAATAACATGAATAAAGCACACAAGCTAGTGAAAATTGCCTTCTTTTGTCATAATATAGATAGAAAAATATCTCCTGAATCTGTTCATATGTATGATACCCTTTATCTTGCCCAAATAATCCAAAAATGAACGGTTTCTCAGACTCAGGTGACCCTGAGCATTGTCAGAAGAAAAAAGTATTTTTATTGAAAAGTCCCGAGAACTCCGAAAGTAAAGGTTAAATATAAATTAAAATCATAGGTTCACTAACTAAAAAGAGAATTCAGTGCTTCTTAGACGAAAGAACTTGCATAAAAAAAAATCCGAATTATTTCTTTTTCAAAGAAAATTTTTTGTAATTTCGTCTTCAACTACTGCTGAAGAATTTGAAGTAAAATACAAATGTACCATATTACACTTCTTATTTTCTTAGGAAATGTGTTTAAGATAAGATTAATGTATGTTTCATAAATTTAGATCGTTGTCATTGATTTTTTCTGCCAGATATATAGTGTCATTCGTAATTGTGTCCATAATTGGCTTGCTAGACCCATAAAACCATGTCATGAAAATCTTACCAAAGTATTATATGAGTTCATTAGTAGAATGAAAAATTCGGGAAATTTTCCCGATTTTTTTTTGTTTTTTGAATTAATTATTTAATTATTTATTTAGTTTCTCTGCAGTGCCACATCATAAATACAAATGTACTAATGAGTTTAATACAATAGAGACATAAAATTACCAGAGTGATCGAAATTACAGATAGAGATTATAGTGTCAAGTTGACACTTCTAAAGACTAAAGACCATCCCAACGTAAATAGAAAATTATGTGTGTTATGATTCAAAATGTAAAGCATTCATACATCTTTAATTCTATGGTACAAACAATTCAAGAAAAGTATTCTACAAAGAAAAAAAATAATTAAAGTTCAAAAATCGTTCGTATTTGTGTCCAGTGAGGCTGGGAACAGTATATCTAATATATATGTTCCTGAGTGAGGCTATGCATTATTTGTATCCATTTTTGGTTTATTATATTTCAATTCTAAATATTTTTTTAAATACGTGCGCTCACTCCAAAAATGTGCAAAATAGTCAGTTGATAACGGAGACCGCTTACCAAGATTTATAAGATTCTTCCCTCAGTATAAGCTTCTTTTATAATGAACACCAAGGATTAAATCCAAGTAAAAATAGTACTTTAATTTCTTACACGGATTTAGGATTTTTATTTTCCAATTCTTACCGGAAGTAGACAATGTTTGCAGTAGACACCTTATTCTAAGAAAATTTCCTCACTGAAACATCTTTGATATCATTTTGTACATAACTGAATCTTAAAAATAAATAAACCAATTACGGCCATAAATAAAAACGATTATGAATCACACACGCTTACTATGAATAATACTGTAGGACAAGAATTTTAAAGAAATGTTTATAAATTGATTAAAATTAAACGAATGATCTATCGACAAGTTGTCTAGAAGGGCTACAAGAGTGTTGTTTTATGTAACGTTATGGTGATTTGTTTTACTGTTTTCCCTTTGGGGTTATCAGATGTATTACAAGTGGTCCATTGCTTCTACTTTCTGTAAAGGTACTTCTACAAGAATTCGACAATTACCACAAAGGACGACGGAAGAAAACTGTGGTCTTCAATCTTATTAATATGAGGCAGGCATAACCTGTGAATGGGGACGAAGTCTGTATGTATTATTTTTTTTTTTAATTCAATCACGTTGATAAAAGAAACCGAAATACCGTACGTAACGTTCCCGATTTTGATTCTGTTGTTAGGGAATTAGCTGTGACGTTCTTTAAGTTATGACTATGGCAAGCCAAAGTGGACAAAAAGAGCTATTTTCTAATATTAGAAAATCATGTTCTAATACTAAAAAATCATTTTCTAATATTAAAAAATCATTTTCTAATATTAAAAAAGAAAAAGTCTATTTATTAATATTAAAAAAATGATTTTCTAATATTAAAAAAGGATTTCTTAATATTAAAAAATGAATTTCTAATATTAAAAAATCATTTATTAATATTAGAAAATCATTTTTTAATATTAGAAATTCATTTTCTAATATTAGAAATTCATTTTCTAATATTAGAAAATCAAAATTAATTTCTTATATTAGAAATTCATTTTCTAATATTAATAAATGATTTTTTAATATTAGAAATTCATTTTTTAATATTAGAAAATCATTTTTTAATATTAAGAAATCATTTTCTAATATTAGAAAATCCTTTTCTAATATTAGAAAATCCTTTTTTAATATTAAAAATTAAAATCTTCATCATCAAAACGTTTTGACTTGTTTGTTTTATATTCAATAACCCCACACTGTTTACAAACGAATTAAGAAAATAATGTCCGAATGAACTGAAACAGATTTTGCTAAATGATACAAATTACAATAAATTTACAAACCAAATATCATTGATCATTAGCTGTAAATCTATAATGGCGGATACAGAACTTTTCATAAAAGAGGGGCGCTGACTGACCTAAGGGGGACCCACGCCAGTCATGCTTCAGTGATTTCCTATATAAGCAACCAAATTTTTCCCACAAAAAGGGGGGCTCGGGCCCCCAAAGGCCCCCTGGATCTGCCTATGATCTTAAACTGATCTAATCACAAACTTATATAAATATGTATATGTTAACTTATACAATAGCATAACAAATACCATTGAACTACAAATGTACCACTAATGGTGTTGGGCGCAGGACATTTAAGCGAATTTTTTTAAACTACAGGACATTTTAGTGTCAACATTAGTGCCTATTTTAGAGCAGAATTAATTCGTTCACAAGTTTCATTAGCCTATTTTAGCGAAAACTGACCTGGTTGAATAATAATCGCCTCAATATAACCATAAATAATAATTTATACTGGTTTAATGACCTTTAATGTTATAAGCTGTTGATATGTTCATCATGGAAACACATAAGAGATGTGTCAAATTCGCTGATTATCTGACCGGATACTATGTAGCTGAAGATCCTATGTTCCCACTGAAGCTTTGGGTAGAAATTTCGTGTAATTCTTAGCAAACAATTAAAGGAACAGAGTCGTTCCATGCCATGTATAATAAGCAATTTTATAGTTCAGTGTCACCCAGCTATTCGCGCTTTCTTGATAATGATCAAATTGCAAACAACAACATATATAAAGGTACAAATGATAAAAGACGAATTTGCACCACAATCTAGACAAGATAAAGAGAAAGAATTAACCGTTCCTAATGCAATTCTATGTACAGTACTGTACAGGAGGTATATCCAGAGCCCTTTAAAATTACGTTCTCTAAGACACAAATTCTAGACTAGAACTTACTTTTAACAATTGATTCAACCATTTAGACTTTTTGTGCTGTATTTTATCTGGGATATATATTCGACTAGAACGGACTTTTAACATTTGATTTAATCAGTGCTGTATTTTTTAATGAACATGGTATGTTTTATATTGTGCTGTCTTGAGTTTATTAAACCTTTTTTTTTTAATTTTATGCCCCATTTAAGAACAGTCTGTGCGTCCGTTAGTCCCGCTTCAGGTTAAAGTTTTTGGTCGAGGTAGTTCTTGACGAAGTTGAAGTCCAATCCACTTGAAACTTAGGAAACATGTTCCCTATGCTATGATCTTTCTACTTTTAATTTGAAATTTTATCCCATTTTCACGGTCCACTGAACAAAGAAAATGATAGTGCAGATGTGGCATCTGTGTACTGGGGACACATTCTTGTTTAAATATTATTTGTTAGAATGGGTTAAAAATGTTTCTCTAAAATGGGCATTGATAAATTTAATTTTCTCTTGAATGGGTTAAAAATCTGGCCCTAAATTGTGTATTATTTTGGCGCTAAAATGTCATTTTTTCTCTCGCTAAAATGTCCTCTGCCGAATGGTTCCCCCTAATCTGAACTAATCACAAGCTTATACATGTAAATAAGCAAAAGTTTCAAAGTCAGTAGACATGACTGAGGGGATAGGGCAAATAATCTCCATTTTTTTAAGGACATTTTAAACCAAAAAAATGTATGCAATGGATGTATTAAAGTCTTCGAACTATTGGCTGAAAGGAAAGGAAACAACAAATTCATAATACAGTTACGCTAGTAGGAATCTGACCTAACTAGTATTGTAGGCAGATTAAGTTTACCGTAGATGACCTTAAGTGACAGGGCTTTGAGAGGACAGAGAGGAACTTTTTTATCCAGTTGTTATCCATTGGTCCGACACCCCATTACCCATTGGTCCGACAACCCATTACCCATTGGTCTGTGTGAATTGAGGTTTACAGAACAAGAGAATAATAGCCAAAGTATAAAGAATAGAAAAATGGGCCAAACACGAGGTGCTAAAATAGTAATATTATGGAGGGAGTAATGGACAAAAAGTACAAAGCATAGGGAAAATGGATGCAAATATACCTCCTTCCCGCCTGCCCTAATTCCAACACTCATTTGTAGTATCGTTGACGAGTTATTTGAACTACAGTAACTCTTTCTGTGGAGTTTATTACAGAAACAGATAATACTATAAAGAAGAAATGTCAACAGCAGGGCAGTCTCTCATCATAAAGAATAATGATCACGTATTGAGGTTTCGGATACAATCAAAACTGTACACCCCAATATGAAGTTACAAAAAGAAGCATTAAATTCTTAAATGAAACTCGAAAATTGGCGAGTTTAAGTTTATACTATTGATATATAAAGTAAAATTGTTCAATCAGTGATAAAAAAAATTTATGTAAAAAGGACTTTTGTAAGTTTAAAACTTCGATAAAAATTGACAAAATGTGATTTAAGAATAATTCGAAAATTCTAAGTTCGATATCATTCTGGTGGTACATCCATTTTCATCGGAGTTTCCGCCTTAATAAAGTCATGAAACATTTGCCACTGGACATAATACAAACAAATAACTACCAATCATTCAAAAATAGCCATGTATACATATGTTCTACTTAAATAAGCGATTATATTTGTAATTTCACATTCATGATACAACAATATTTGTTTCTGTATTAAAGTATTTTCATTTGTGTTTCTCTTTAACACAACTTATGGGTAGGACTCAAGCAAACAGGCGCCTTAAAAATAACTCTAGCAACCAGTTCGACTTCTTCTCTTGACATTGACACTGTCACAAGAATGTACCTGTTTTCATTGTTTCTATTTACAAGCGCATTTGCTGTTGTCGTGAACTCGTACACTAAAACAGATACCTTACGGAGAACGCGCCAAACTTTACAAAGTTATATTTGGTTTACCAATTTTCCCACTATCTTAAGAGTTGAATAATTCACTATTTAATTAAGTACAAACACAGTTGCTTAAAGACAAACTAAACGTATGTTCTTCTCACAATAATTCTGTACACTGAACCAAGCATACAAATCGAGTTAAAAGCATGCATAATTGGAGCCTGAACTTTCTTAATTCTCTACTTTGGGCGAGATAAAAAGCTGCGTATCATCATTTTAATTAGTTATTTGACAAAACTTTACAAAATGTAATTGAGAATGGAAATGGGGAATGTGTCAAAGAGAAAACAACCCTACAAAATGCAGAAAACAGATAAAGACCACCAATGGGTCATCATAAAAACATGCACCCGGAGGAGGTCTCCAGATTGCCCCTAAACGTAAATGTGTACACTAGTTCAGTGAAAATGGACGTCATGCTCAACTCCAAAACATTTTATGTGGATCATTTTTTAATATTAGAAAATAGCTCTTTTTGTCCACTTTAGCTTGCCATATATGACGTCATATTCGATGTAAACAAAAGAAACGCTTTCATCAGGTAACGTTTTTTCATATCAAACAATTATTAAAATTGAATTTGTATTGAGATCCAATCTTATATTTTACTAGACTGATAAATATAAATTTTTTCATAGTCTCATGCAAACAAGACAGATATCTCATATCTGCGCAAAAGTGGAGAAAACAGGAACAGGAAGTATATCTGAAAAAAAAAGTTAACGATTTTGAGTTCATTAGTAGAATGAAAAATTCGGGAAATTTTCCCGATTTTTTTTTTTTCTATTGATTTTTCTACCGTAATTGGGGACTTCGTCTCCATAATATATATACTTAGACTTGGCATGTACTACATACACTGCATTATAGAACAACGCCCTTTGAATTTATTGTTCTTCCCTTAAGGAAGAAGTTTTCCATCTAGAAAATTTATGAAATCCACATACATCCATATATGAATCATGATCATATATAACACTGTCTGGTTCAACTTGTCAATTTTCTGATTTGTCAAATCTCAAGGGTTGAACTTAGAAGATATGTTATTCATTATATTATCGACCATTCATTTAACATTCAACATTGTATGACACACTACATTAAAGAAAGGTTAAGGCAGTTAAACTCTATCCATTACACGGAGATACAAGAACCTAATCTATTACTGATTAAAAATAATATACAAACACAAATCAGCGAGATGTTTGACAATGGTGAGATTGATGGGATAACTCTTGATTTTCTCCGTGGCTCATCGAAAGAGGGACCCAGATTGGGTCGTCTTTTTCTCCTTCCTAAACTTCACAAATTAAACGAACTTGTTATTCAAGGGATAAAAAAACAAACATTGACAGCAGAGGGTAAATGAATTACCTCCATGCATGCAGACCAATTATTTCTCAATGTAAAGGGTTAGCAAATTTATTGATTACTTTGTGATACCTATAGTTAAAAGACAGAACAGTTACATTAGAGATAGTGGGGATTTCATAAATAAAACAGAAAATTTAAGGCCTGATCGGGATTGCCTCTTAGTTTCTTTTGACTGCACCAGCATGTATACAAACATGGAGTTCAATGAACTCATTCATTCTGTTAGCCGGGCTTATAACAGTGCAATAAAAGAAGATTATCCGATAAAATTACCTAGCTGTGAAACAATTAAATCGTTAGTAGCCACAGAGTTGAAAAACATTTTTTTCGATTTTAATGACCGATACTTTGTACAGAAAAAAAGCGCTAGTATGGGAAGTAAATGCGACCCAGAAATTTGTGATATTAGAGCATTCGAAGTTATCACTGAAATTATTGAAAAATATAAGTATAAAAATAAGATCTTATTTTACGGAAGGTATAGAGATGATGCGTTTATAATAGCTCATTCATCACGAGAAGAGATTGAGGAGTTTTTTTAAAATAGCAAATGATCATCATCCTTTATTAAAGTTTACTTATGAAATTTCAAACGAAGAAATTATTTTTCTCGATACAGTCGTACATAAAGGGTTGAGGTTCAGGAACACCGGAATCCTTGATATAAAGGGCTACACCAAACCTACTAATACGTTTCAATATTTAGATAGGACGTCTATGCATAACCCAACAGTCTTCTCCGGATTTATAAAAGGGGAAGCTATTCGCCACCACCGAAACAACAGCAACACGCAATATTTAAAAGATACACTTTGTAAATTCAAAGGCCATCTTAAGCAAAGGGGATATAAGGACCATGAAATACGTCGTAACTGTGAATCGGCTCTCAATATCGAACGACCAGAGTTACTCCACTTTAAACAAGAATCTGACAAGCAGATACCACTATTACGTGTAACTAAATATCACTTCTCGTTAGGAAATATAAATAAAGCTTTACGAAAACATTATAAAAAACTAGTTCGTAATGCGAAATGTAGGGAGCTATTTCCAAAACCACCATTGGTGACATATAGTAGACATCGGAACTTAAAAGAAATACTGACTAGATCGGCATTCAAAGCTTAGTACAATATGAAGGATTGGGTCAGGACCCCTGATGAAGCACCCACCCTTCATATGAGCCACGGAATATTATAGAGTTTTTCCTATTCTGTACTGCAGAAACACGATGTGTTGGGTCCTGGAGAATAGGCAAACGTGGCTGATAGGTACTTCCAGACATTCAACAGTTTGAATAAAACGTAAATTCTCATTTATTTTGTTTATGAACATGCTAAATAAAATATTGTTGAACTGTTTTCTCTGGCTTCTTGCATATGTTACTGGTCCTATTTGAAAAAAATAGTATATTCAGCTTCAGAGTACACCAATGGAAAGCAAGTACCAATTGTGCCTAATATATTTTTCCAAAAAGGGACCGAAATCCTCAGACTAAAAAATAGTATATGTACATTTGCAATCGTGTACTTCTAACAAAATAGCTGAAAATACGTAAGGACACGATTTGCATCAACAGGTGTCAAATTCTTCTAAGATATGGGGAGTTATCTAAATTTTAAGGAGGTGTTATTAAGCAGATTCTTGCATACACTCCATATTTGACAAATCAAAATGTTGACAAGTTGAAACAGAATGTGTTATACAAAATGTATATGTAGGACTATGTAAGATAAGATAAGATAAGATATATATTTTTATTCCAATTAAAGGGCCCATGAAGAGCAGAGTAATTTATTACAATGATTTTTATAATTGTTACAATAATGTTGACATAAATCATAAATATGAATTTAACTATTTACTATTTCAATTATTCTTAGACATCTAAGAATAATTGAAATAGTTAAATTCATATTTATCTGTTTATGTCAACATTATATTGTAACAATTATAAAAATCCGTACTGATTGCCGGTAATTAGGTGCGTTGATTAGTCTGAACAAATTTTGAAATCCGTATAATAATGTACTGATCGAAAGCGAAAACATATTACCTCGGTTGAAAATCAAAATCGTTTTAAAGGGATGCATTTAATTTTATCATTGTTGCCAATTCCGATACGGAAAATCGTATCGTGTAAACTTTCGTAATGCCCGCGTCACACTGTCCCGATTTTTATATACGATGGACACCCGAATGCGAAAATTGTAAGTTCGTACGAAGTTGGTCCCGATCTCGTTAAAATACCAAAAAGTGACCGGAGCAAGTACGATGAATAACGAAGTCTATACGATGGTGCCGAAATTATATACGATAGCAAAAGATGGACATACGAAGGTTAACCGAAGACGGGTATTTAAGCTTCATATCTCAGCCGAAGCCTACACGATGGATCACGAAGGCTACACGATGGATTACGAAGGCTACACGATGGATTACGATGATGGCGCGATGGCCATACGATGTCTAAAAGATACGAACAGAATTTCGACAACATATCGTTTCTGTACAAGTCTGCCATGCATGGCGGGAAATCGATCTTTTTGTCTAATTCTTATAAAACTTAGTTTATTATCCCCTCGCCTACTACATGTAAGTTGCGTGTAGATATAATTGTTATGGACACTCTAGAACCAAAATACTCAAAACTTGGTATGGTGTTACTCGTTAAGAATATCTTAAGCGCTATTGACTTTAAAGTTCAAAGGTCAAAGTCACAGTGGCAGTTGTATTACAAGGCAATATCGCCCTTGTGGACACTCTAAAACCAATATGCTTCAAAAGATTTTAACCACATTTGGTATATTGTTCCTCCTTGTAATGATCTGACATTTTTTACGTCCAAGACCAAAGGTCAAGGTCATGCAGATGGACTTGTTTTTTCTCCTTGAAATAGCATAATACACAGGAAATTGGTTGCTCATTTTTAACCTGCTGGTTCTAAAGACAATATTAAAGGTATTTCCAGTTACTGAATGTTTTGGTTGATTTCTAAAAAAAATAGTTTATGTATCAAATATGCATATTCAATTTACAATTTTCTGCATGTGTCATATACAAATATAGTGTCCATATTTGTCCCCAATATGTTACATACGAGGGGATGCCACGCTCGGCATTGCCTTGTTTGAACTGTAAAATGTGTGCACTAGTCTGAATAATCACCCATAATTATGCCCATGTTTACTGATCTATCTTAAAGGTAAGGTAATGGGTTCGTTGATCCCTTTTAAGAAGAAAAAAAAAGAGCTCTTTCCAGGAGAATATCATAATAATATAGACAAAAGGAAGGATGTGGGGAAAGCAACAAATGCGGCAAAATATGACATATAGAAAACAAAATGGTTATGGAGTAAACATTCGTGTGACAACAACTCAGACGATACATAAAAAATCAGAAAAAGTTGGTTTCCCTATATACGTGTACCTGCAGTGTTGGTGTACGAGGCGCGTTTATGATTTTCATTATGTCACTTGATATGAAAAATTGACAAAAAATAATATTTTACTTGTAAAAGTAAATCCTGAGCCTGTAATAGCTGCTCTTCTTGTTCCATTTGAATTAATAGAAACAACGCTGTCGCCTTTCTTGTTCTCATAGAATCATATGATATGAGCTCCATATTTTGTGAACGTCTTTCTTAACTGTCGTATTAGACTGACCAGTGCATATCGCGCATGGCACTTTAAATGTATTTTAGCGCGAAAATTAACTTTTACATTTAGCTGGATTTATTGCCGTCGTAGTTCCATCTTGTCGCCTTCGTACTTTTATTCGATGGCAACACAACGGGATTACGAGGTCTTCACGAAGTCGTGTTGCCATCGTAAGACCTTCGGGTATCTTCGTGATTCATTCGTGTAGACATCGCAATGTCAAAACTGCCCGATGGAAACGATGAAAACACGAATGCAATACGATGTGCAAAGATGCATTCCCGGTGACATTACGATGGTGAGGATGGTGATACGAACTCAATACGTACCCTCAACATCGGACGCACCTTCGGGGATTTTTTAACATGTTAAAAAATTTATAACCCTTCCCGAAGTTGTCCCCGAAGGCTAGAAAAAGTGGCCGATGGTTAAAGATGGTTAAAGATGGCACTACGAATAGCCCAATCTGGATACGATCAGTCCCGATTTTGAAAATTTCCATTATCGTGTTGCCATCGGCGTTAAAATCGGGACAGTGTGACGCGGGCATAATAAAATTGGGTTCGGTCGGATTTATGGGATTTTCAATTTTTCAGAATCCCTTATCCTTAAAGTTTATAAACATTAAAGAATTTCATTTGTTTTTTTACTGTTGTTTTTATGTGTTGTTTTTTGTGTCTTTTTTTAACGATTCAATGTTAAAATCATTCAAACTTTATCTTTTATGAACATTATCTTTAATTTCAAGCCGAAAGGATGGGAAGAGTTTATAAATATTATCGTTCCTAGACTTTTCTCGTCAGCAAGTAAAAATAAACGAAACCAAGAATCCGGGCTAGTAATTTTGTACACCAGACGGACGTTTCTACTACAAAATTCTCATCTGTGAACTCGAATCAAAAAGTAAAAGCCTTGCTAAAATTTGAGGTCTGTTTTAAGAAATGAGCCCGAGCGAAATTATTTTCTCTGTGTCAAAATATTACAATTTTTTATTGTATAGGCAGCGCACGGTAGGTTGTCTCTTGAGTATGCATCTCCACGTAAACAATAGTGTGTTCATTGTATACAGAATTGCTAAAATATTTTGAAAACATTTCATTGCCCCTTCCCCCTCCCGCTTAGAAGAATTAAATACAAGTTTGATAGTCCTCCTTAACATTCCCAAAATTTTACAAAGCCCCCTTGATTTCCTTCCACTCGCACTTCGGTTACAGATCACGGGTGTCATTCGAATTATCGAGAGACATGATCGTGAAAGAATACTCAACGGTGGTCAAGAATTGTGATTCGGGATTGTGAATGTATCTAATTGAAATTTTACTTTTAAATCTGTGAAAAATCTTTTGTTTTTTTCTAAATACGGAATAAATTCGGGAAAAAAATATGTCTGTAATAATGATTCAACTTTCTCAATGACACTGTGCAATTGGATAAATAAAATATGCAGTACTTTAGGAGAAAACACAAAAGGCGCAACACAAGTCTATGGGATTTAGGGAGAGATCCGTTTGCGCCAAAAATGCGTCCTTTTGCGCCACAACTTTTTTTCTCAAATTCTACGTTTGCGCCACATGTTTTGAATTAGATGGTTTCATTTGCGCCAAAAATAAAACATACGATTGCGCCAGTTAAAAGAAAATTACTTCCTTACTCCTTTATTCGGACTTGCAACCGGCAGTGTAACACGGCACATGTTTCCTTTTCTGAAACATATGTTTTTATTACTGCTGCAGCATGGGTACTTCCCAATTTAATGTATGTAGTAGCTTTTAACTTCTTTTTATTGTCTAAAAACACAAACATTGAAGGATGAAATCCATAAAATAGTTAATAATAGTTCATAATAATAATAAAGCCCATACGCATGGTGGGAACAAAGCTCTGTGTCATCAACATTTGTGGCTATAACATAAAGAGCAAAAACTTCTATTTTCTATATTGGCATATCTTTGTTAAGCAAAGCAATAACTTTTTATTCTCTCTCTGTACATTGACTGTCTAATGCTGCTTAAGTCATTTAATTCTCTTCAGAAACTCGTCTTATGGTGAAATACTCCTAACATGTGATACCTTTTGGGGCAAAAATAAGAATACATTTTGAGCCTATAATGACTACATTTCAATACATAGTTTTTTTTTTTTTTATCTTTTTTTTTTATCTTAAGATATATTACATATTACACAAAAATATCACAAGGCAATGTTTTTAAGTATAATGACATATACAATCAGCACAATAATTAGAATTTAAATGTTATGACACATTTCAATATATAGTTATATACTTGAAACTGAATCTTTAGTGTGACCGATTAAACAATGAAATAAAAGTTGTTTTCCCTTGAAACCGTTTATTGTGTTTTTAAAAACACTGAATTTTGTTGATTTTTCATAAAAATTGACAATGAAAGATTGGGTAACGTTTTTTCTCGATCGCGAAAGACAATGCGTGACCAGACAAACGCAGAACGTGTGTGGGTCTGTATGGTTTTTTTTTTTATACCGGTGATATATAGCCATCCCCCCCCCCATGCATGGGAGATAAGTATACACATTACGTTAAGAAAAGCAAAGACAACCTACATTTTTTTAGACTAAAAAATACTCAACATCCCCACCCCTAAACTATATATATTCTTGTAAGGGACAATAAAACTAATCAAATGAAATTAAATGGAAGTTCCTTGGGGTCAACCCCACCCCGTTCAATTTGAGAATGTACTATTATCTTGTAAATGGTCCAGATCCCCACCCCTAAACCATATATGTTCTTGTAGGGGACAATAAAACAAAAAAAATGAGATAAAAAGGAAGTCCTGAGGGGGTCATCCCACCCCCTCTTGTTTGAAAACTTGTAAACGGTCAACACCCCCACCCCTAAACCATACATATTCTTGTAGGGGACAATAAAACAAATGAAATGTAGGTAAAGTCCCTGGGGGTCACCACCACCCCCTCCTGTCTGAATACTTGTAAATGGTGGAGATCCCCACCAGTGAGCCATATATATTCTTGTATGGGACAAAAAATCAAATCAAATGAACATGGGACCATATGAATAGCGAGTTATGGGAGCTTTATTTGGGAGACTTCGTAACAGCATCCTGTTACAATTACTTCTTGTTGTTTATACTCTTATATCTGGTAATAGTTCTAAATTTGTTGAGGTAAAATGATCTTTTTATGGCCTATTAATATGTGTTTGTGCTCAACCGATCCTTTTACTTTATGTTCGATACTCATTTGTTCCTTATTTGATATTTATACGTTCTACCTTTTAACTGCTTTATGTCCGTATGTTTGAAGATGGATCTTGGTTCGAAGGGATGAAATCACCGTGTTAGCGCTTGCATAAAAAAAAAGATGTGGTATGATTGCCAATGAGACAACAACCCACAATAGACCAAAATGACACAGAAACTATCAACCTTAGGTCAATGTACGGCCTGCGACAATGAGCATAGCCCAAACCGTGAAGTCACCTATAAAAGGCCCAGATATGACAATTTCAAACAATTCAAACAACAAAACTAACGGCCGTATTTCATATACAAAAAAATAAACGGAAAACAAATATGTAACACAAAAACAAACGATAACTTCTTAATTTCAGGCTCTTGTCTAGGGACAGGCACATACTAACATAATGTCGTGGGGTTAAACATGTTAGCAGGGTGTACATCGTTTCGGAGCATGCTATTACCTTGTTTAATTAGTTCCATCACTCGCTTATAATTCGCTTATAATACGTGTATCATACGTTGCATCTTTTAAAACATGATTTTCAATTGTTTTGTTATCTCTGGTGGTAGATTTGGGTTCTTAGAGGTGATATAACTCTATAAGCGCATATGTACCCGTTCCACCGCTCGGATAATACCCTGTTAAATATTCGTTACTTATTCGCTTTTAATACGTTTGTTGTACGTTGCACCTTTTAGAAAAGGATTTTCAATTGTGTTCATATCTCTGGTGGTAATAATGTGTTCTTATGGATGAAATATCCCTATTAGCGCGTATGTACCCGTTCCAGCGCTCGGATAATACCCTGTTACTTATTCGTTCCTTATTCGCTTTTAATGCGCGGGGTAAGTATACGTTGCACCTTGAAATAAATCGTTTTTTAAATCGTTTGTTGTACGTTGCACCTTTTAGAAAAGGATTTTCAATTGTGTTCATGTCTCTGGTGGTAACAATGTGTTCTTAGAAAGAAATGATCCTATAAGAGCGCATGTACCCGTTCCAGAGCTCGGTTAATACCCTGTTACCTATTCGTTACCTATTCGTTACCTATTCACTTATAATACCTTTGTTGTACGTTGCACCTTTTAGAAAAGGATTTTCACTTGTGTTCATAGTCTCTGGTGGTAACAATGTGTACTTAGAGATGAAATGACCCTATTAGCGTGCATGTACCCGTTCCAGTGACTCGGTTAATACCCTGTTACCTATTCGTTACTTCGTTATATTCGCTTTTAATACGTTTGTTGTACGTTGCACCTTTAAGAAACGGATTTTCAATTGTGTTCATATCTCTTGTGGTAATAATGTGTTCTTATAGATGAAATACCCTATTAGCGCATATTACCCGTTCCAGCGCTCGATAATACCCGTTACTATTCGTTCCTTATTCGCTTTTAATGCGAGTGTATACGTTGCACCTTGAAATAAATCGTTTTTTAATTGTGTTCGTGTCTCTGGTGGTAACAATGTGTTCTTAGAGATGAAATGACCCTATTAGCGCGCATGTACCCGTTCCAGCGCTGGGTTAATACCCTTTACTTCGTTACCTATTCGTTACCTTATTCACATTATAATACGTTTGTTGTACGTTGCACCTTTTAGAAAAGGATTTTCACTTGTGTTCATGTCTCTGTGGTAACAATGTGTAATTAGAGATGAAATGACCCTATTAGCGTGCATGTACCCGTTCCAGCGCCGGTTAATACCCTGTTACCTATTCGTTACTTATTCGCTTTTAATACGTTTGTTGTACGTTGCACCTTTAAGAAACGGATTTTCATTGTGTTCATATCTCTTGTGGTAATAATGTGTTCTTATAGATGAAATACCCTATTAGCGCATATTACCCGTTCCAGCGCTCGGATAAAACCCTGTTACTTATTCGTTCCTTATTCGCTTTTAATGCGCAGGGTATACTTGCACCTTGAAATAAATCGTTTTTTAATTGTGTTCGTGTCTCTGGTGGTAACAATGTGTTCTTAGAGATAAATGACCCTATTAGCGCGCATGTACCCGTTCCAGCGCTCGGTAAATACCCTGTTACCTATTCGTTACCTATTCGTTACCTTTTCACTTATAATACCTTTGTTGTACGTTGCACCTTTTAGAAAAGGATTTTCAATTGTGTTCATGTCTCTGGTGGTAACAATGTTAATAGAGATGAAATGACCCTATTAGCGTGCATGTACCCGTTCCAGGCTCGGTTAATACCCTGTTACCTATTCGTTACCTATTCGTTACCTTATTCACTTATAATACGTTTGTTGTACGTTGCACCTTTAGAAAAGGATTTTCAATTGTGTCATGTCTCTGGTGGTAACAATGTGTTTTAGAGATGAAATGACCCTATTAGCGCGCATGTACCCGTTCCAGCGCTCGGTTAATACCCTGTTACCTATTCGTTACCTATTCGTTACCGATTCACTTATAATACGTTTGTTGTACGTTGCACCTTTAGAAAAGGATTTTCAATTGTGTTCATGTCACTGGTGGTAACATTGTGTTCTTAGAGATGAAATGACCCTATTAGCGCATATGTACCCGTTCCAGCGCTCGGTTAATACCCTGTTACCTATGCGTTATCTATTCGTTACTTATTCGCTTTAAATACGTTTGTTGTACGTTGCACCTTTAAAAAAAGGATTTTCACTTGTGTTCATGTCTCTGGTGGTAACAATGTGTAATTAGAGATGAAATGACCCTATTAGAGCGCATGTACTCGTTCCAGCGCTCGGTTAATACCCTGTTACCTATTCGTTACCTATTCACTTATAATACGTTTGTTGTACGTTGCACCTTTTAGAAAAGGATTTTCAATTGTGTTCATGTCTCTGGTGGTAACAATGTGTTCTTAGAGATGAAATAACCCTATTAGCGCATATGTACCCGTTCCAGCGCTCGGTTAATACCCTTATTACCTATTCGTTACTTATTCCGCTTTAAATACGTTTGTTGTACGTTGCACCTTTAAGAAAAGGATTTTAACTTGTGTTCATGTCTCTGGTGGTAACAATGTGTAATTCAAGATGAAATGACCCTATTAGAGCGCATGTACTCGTTCCAGTGCTCGGTTAATACCCTGTTACCTATTCGTTACCTATTCGTTACCTATTCACCTATAATACGTTTGTTGTACGTTGCACCTTTAAGAAAAGGATTTTCAATTGTGTTCATGTCTCTGGTGGTAACAATGTCTTCTCAGAGATAAAAATGACTCTATTAGCGTGCATGTACCCGTTCTAGCGCGCGATAATACCCTGTTACTTATTCGTTCCTTATTCGCTTTTAATGCGCGGGTAAGTAACGTTGCACCTTGAAATAAATCGTTTTTTAATTGTGTTCATGTGTCTGGTGGTAACAATATGTTTCTTAAGACGAAATTACCCTATTAGAGCGCATGTACCCGTTCCAGCGCTCGGTTAATACCCTGTTACCTATTCGTTACCTATTAGTTACCTATTCACTTATAATACGTTTGTTGTACGTTGCACCTTTTAGAAAAGGATTTTCAATTGTGTCCATGTCTCTGGTGGTAACAATGTGTTCTAAGAGATGAAATGACCCTATTAACGCGCATGTACCCGTTCCATCGCTCGGTTAATACCCTGTTACTTATTCGTTACCTATTCGTCACTTATTCGCTTATAATACGTTTGTTGTACGTTGCACCTTTTAGAAAAAAGATTTTATTGTGTTCATGTCTCTGGTGGTAACAATGTGTTCTTAGAGATGAAATAACCCTTTTAGCGCATATGTACCCGTTCCAGCGCTCGGGTAATACCGTGTTACCTATTCGTTACTTCTTATTTCAAGGTGCAACGCATAGCACGCGTATTTAAAGCGAATAAGGAACGAATAAGTAACAGGGTATCAGTCGAGCGCTGAAACGGGTACATATGTTCGATTAAGGTTATTTCACCTCTAAGAACCGACAGTTACCACCAGAGACACAAAAATATTTCTTTTTTTGAAGTGCAACGCATAACACACGTTTTATTTTTTTAATTTAAACATATTTATTTATAGTGGATTGGGAAACAAGTTTTGCATAGTTTTATAAATTGACCATAAACCCACTTATTCATGGTATGGTATCAATATTTCTGACCTGACACTACGTACTTTTTATTGCTTAATTCATTAGAATTTAATATGCAATGTTTCGGGTTCTTTCGGGAATAATTCCAGGTAAACCCTCATCAGAGGTCGACATTTATATATTTATTTCGTATCTAGTATCATAGATAGATGCGTGTCTGTTTCGTAACAGTTTTTTTTCAACTACACGTGCATATAGGTCTACGTTGTAGCTAGTCTTTTTACAGACTAAAGAAACTTTGGTTAATTATTCATATATATAATGAAAAGACTTATTGTCTTTATTCACGTGATCTAATCTATCATAAATCTACACGAGATCTAATAGAGATAGTAGTTATCAGTGCTATACTGTGGAATTCAACAGCAGACTGTTGTGTATGTTTTAACACCTATTTGATAATATACAAATGTCTCCATGTTTAACAATTGAAGAGGTTTGTGTAGATACCATGTCGGGTCTATACATGAATATAACAGGAACCATTCGGTTTTCCTTGTATGTGATCGCTTGAAAGTAAACGGCATCACGTCTTTTTACATCTGTTTCACAGATTGTATACTAAAGCCTCCCGTGTTGGGGTATTGTGAATCAATGTCTTTGGCTTAATGATTAATTATCATGTTGCCAATATTCTTATTGTTTTTTAAACCACTATCTGGTTTGGATTTTTTTTATCTATCTTTTGCAATCGGATCTTTCCGGATTATATACCAAATTTTTTGTTAATACCGTGTTAAGATATTCAAAAATATTTCAGTCATTTGTTTTCTAATCTTTGGTTTCTTTAAAAGTTGCTATATGCATCTATGCTAACTTAGTCTAACTGTTTCGTTAGGGTGAAATGTGCACGACATGTATACTTTAGAACGTATATATATATACGCTTTTAATAGTACATGTTGCTATTGTTTCTAAGAATTCTCGTACCTTCCGAAGGAATGAAAACAGTGTACTATTTCAAATAGTTGTTCACTTTGTTCACTTTCTTCATTAGATTTATTAAATCCATCAATTCACATTCTTAAGTGGAATTTAATATTATTTTTATAGCATATTTCTCTGTTTTATGTCTATAATTATGGTCAAATATAGCAATATCAGATATTTCCAGGGAGGCAACTCTGCCCATTGAAACGCCAACGATCTGTTGCTAGTATAATAGTATAACTTTCGTTGTTCATTGACAATCATATTTTGTTTGTTATTAGTTTCTATGTAACCTTAAACGGCTTGACATACTAATTAGTATCGATATTAGTTGCTTAACGTCCTGTTGCCAATATTTCATGTATGTTTAGGACTATGATATAGTAATGACAAGGTTGTTTGCTAGTATAATAGTATAACTTCCATAGTTCATTGACAATCATATTTGTTTTAGTCAGTTTCCATGCTACCTTCTATGGTTGATATGATACAGCGATGAATAATTATTGTTGACTGCTTAACATCCAGTGGCAAATATTTCATGTATGTTTAGGACTATATAAGATATAGTATAATGACATAAGGTTGTTTGCTAGTATAATAGTATAACTTCCATAGTTCATTGACAATCATATTTGTTTTAGTCAGTTTCCATGCTACCTTGCCAGGTTTGACATGATACAGCTATGAATTATTGGCTGTTTGTTGATTAACATCCAGTGGCAAGTATTTCATGTATGTTTTGGACTATGATATAGTAATGACATAGAATTGTTTGCTAGTATAATAGTATAACTTCTATAGTTCATTTACAATCATATTTGTTTTAGTCAGTTTCCATGCTACCTTGTAAGGTTTGACATGATACAGCGATGAATTTTTGATTGTTGGTTGCTTACATCCAGTGGCAACTATTTCATGTATGTTTAGGACTATGATATAGTAGTGCCATAAGGTTGTTTGCTAGTATAATAGTATAACTTCCATAGTTCATTGACAATCATATTTGTTTTGACAGTTTCCATGCTACCTTTTAAGGTTTGACATGATAACGAATAGGTAACAGGGTATTAACCGAGCGCTGGAACGGGTACATGCGCGCTAATAGGGTCATTTCATCTCTAAGAACACATTGTTACCACCAGAGACATGGACACAATTGAAAATCCTTTTCTAAAAGGTGCAACGTACAACAAACGTATTATAAGTGAATAGGTAACGAATAGGTAACAGGGTATTAACCGAGCGCTGGAACGGGTACATGCACGCTAATAGGGTCATTTCATCTCTAATTACACATTGTTACTACCAGAGACATGAACACAATTGAAAATCCTTTTCTAAACGGTGCAACGTACATCAAACGTATCATAAGTGAATAGGTAACGAATAGGTAACGAATAGGTAACGAATAGGTAACAGGGTATTAACCGAGCGCTGGAACGAGTACATGCACGCTAATAGGGTCATTTCATCTCTAATTACACATTGTTACCACCAGAGACATGAACACAAGTGAAAATCATTTTCTTAAAGGTGCAACGTACAACAAACGTATTATAAGTGAATAGGTAACGAATAGGTAACGAATAGGTAACAGGGTATTAACCGAACGCTGGAACGGGTACATGCGCTCTAATAGGGTCATTTCGTCTTTAAGAACATATTGTTACCACCAGAGACATGAACACAATTAAAAAACGATTTATTTCAAGGTGCAACGTATATTTACCCCGCGCATTAAAAGCGAATAAGGAACGAATAAGTAACAGGGTACTGTCCGCGCGCTGGAACGGGTACATGTACGCTAATAGAGTAATTTTTATCTCTAAGAACACATTGTTACCACTAGAGACATGGACACAATTGAAAATCTTTTTCTAAAAGGTGCAACGTACAACAAACGTATTATAAGTGAATAGGTAACGAATAGGTAACGAATAGGTAACAGGGTATTAACCGAGCTCTGGAACGGGTACATGCGCTCTAATAGGGTCATTTCTTCTCTAAGAACACATTGTTACCACCAGAGACATGAACACAATTGAAAATCCTTTTCTAAAAGGTGCAACGTACAACAAACGTATTATAAGTGAATAGGTAACGAATAGGTAACGAATAGGTAACAGGGTATTAACCGAGCGCTGGAACGGGTACATGCACGCTAATAGGGTCATTTCATCTCTAATTACACATTGTTACTACCAAAGACATGAACACAATTGAAAATCCTTTTCTAAAAGGTGCAACGTACAACAAACGTATTATAAGTGAATAGGTAACGAATAGGTAACGAATAGGTAACAGGGTATTAACCGAGCGCTGGAACGAGTACATGCACGCTAATAGGGTCATTTCATCTCTAATTACACATTGTTACCACCAGAGACATGAACACAAGTGAAAATCCTGTTCTTAAAGGTGCAACGTACAACAAACGTATTATCAAGTGAATAGATAACGAATAGGTAACAGGGTATTAACCGAGCGCTGGAACGGGTACATGCACGCTAATAGGGTCATTTCATCTCTAATTACACATTGTTACTACCAGAGACATGACCACAATTGAAAATCCTTTTCTAAAAGGTGCAACGTACATCAAACGTATTATAAGTGAATAGGTAACGAATAGGTTAACAGGGTATTAACCGAGCGCTGGAACGAGTACATGCGCGCTAATAGGGTCATTTTATCTCTAATTACACATTGTTACCACCAGAGACATGAACACAAGTGAAAATCCTTTTCTTAAAGCAGCAACGTACAACAAACGTATTTAAAGCGAATAAGTAACGAATAGGTAACGAATAGGTAACAGGGTATTAACCGAGCGCTGGAACGGGTACATGCGCGCTAATAGGGTCATTTCATCTCTAATTACACATTGTTACCACCAGAGACATGAACACAAGTGAAAATCCTTTTCTTAAAGGTGCAACGTACAACAAACGTATTTAAAGCGAATAAGCAACGAATAGGTAACGAATAGGTAACAGGGTATTAACCGAGCGCTGGAACGGGTACATATGCGCTATTAGAGTCATTTCATCTCTAAGAACACATTGTTACCACCAAAGACATGAACACAATTGAAAATCCTTTTCCAAAAGGTGCAACGTACATCAAACGTATTATAAGTGAATAGGTAACGAATAGGTAACCAATAGGTAACGAATAGGTAACAGGGTATTAACCGAGCGCTGGAACGAGTACATGCGCGCTAATAGGGTCATTTTATCTCTAATTACACATTGTTACCACCAGAGACATGAACACAAGTGAAAATCCTTTTCTTAAAGGTGCAACGTACAACAAACGTATTTAAAGCGAATAAGTAACGAATAGGTAACGAATAGGTAACAGGGTATTAACCGAGCGCTGGAACGGGTACATGCGCGCTAATAAGGTCATTTCATCTCTAAGAACACATTGTTACCACCAGAGACATGGACACAATTGAAAATCCTTTTCTAAAAGGTGCAACGTACAACAAACGTATTATAAGTGAATAGGTAACGAATAGGTAACGAATAGGTAACAAGGTATTAACCGAACGCTGGAACGGGTACATGCGCTCTAATAGGGTCATTTCGTCTTTAAGAACATATTGTCACCACCAGAGACATGAACACAATTAAAAAACGATTTATTTCAAGGTGCAACGTATACTTACCCCGCGCATTAAAAGCGAATAAGGAACGAATAAGTAATAGGGTATTATCCGCGCGCTGGAACGGGTACATGCACGCTAATAGAGTCATTTTATCTCTGAGAAGGCATTGTTACCACTAGAGACATGGACACAATTGAAAATCCTTTTCTAAAAGGTGCAACATACAACAAACGTATTATAAGTGAAAAGGTAACGAATAGGTAACGAATAGGTAACAGGGTATTAACCGAGCTCTGGAACGGGTACATGCGCTGTAATAGGGTTATTTCTTCTCTAAGAATACATGGTTACCACCAGAGACATGAACACAATTGAAAATCCTTTTCTAAAAGGTGCAACGTACAACAAACGTATTATAAGTGAATAGGTAACGAATAGGTAACGAATAGGTAACAGGGTATTAACCGAGCGCTGGAACGGGTACATGCACGCTAATAGGGTCATTTCATCTCTAATTACACATTGTTACCACCAGAGACATGGACACAATTGAAAATCCTTTTCTAAAAGGTGCAACGTACAACAAACGTATTATAAGTGAAAAGGTAACGAATAGGTAACAGGATATTAACCGAGCGCTGGAACGGGTACACGCGCGCTAATATGGTCATTTCATCTCTAAGAAGACATTGTTACCACCAGAGACACGAACACAATTAAAAAAACGATTTATTTCAAGGGGCAACGTATAACCTGCAACGTTTAAAGCAAACAAGGAACGAATAAGTAACCGGGTATTATCCGAGCGCTGAAACGGGTAATATGCGCTAATAGGGGTATTTCATCTATAATAACACATTATTACCACAAGAGATATGAACACAATTGAAAATCCGTTTCTTAAAGGTGCAACGTACAACAAACGTATTAAAAGCGAATAAGTAACGAATAGGTAATGAATAGGTAACAGGGTATTAACCGAGCGCTGGAACGGGTACATGCACGCTAATAGGGTCATTTCATCTCTAATTACACATTGTTACCACCAGAGACAACAAAACAATTGAAAATCATGTTTTAAAAGGTGCGACGTATGATACACGTATTATAAGCGAATTATAAGCGATTGATGGAACGAATTAAACAAAGTAATAGCATGCTCCGAAACGATGTACACCCTGCTAACATGTTTAACCCCACCACATTATGTTAGTATGTGCCTGTCCCTAGACAAGAGCCTGAAATTAAGAAGTTATCGTTTGTTTTTGTGTTACATATTTGTTTTCCGTTTATTTTTTTGTATATAAAATACGGCCGTTAGTTTTGTTGTTTGAATTGTTTGAAATTGTCATATCTGGGCCTTTTATAGGTGACTACACGGTTTGGGCTATGCTCATTGTTGAAGGCCGTACATTGACCTATAGTTGATAGTTTCTGTGTCATTTTGGTCTATTGTGTGTTGTTGTCTCATTGGCAATCATACCACATCTTTTTTTTTATGCAAGCGCTAACACGGTGATTTAATCCCTTTTAACCAAGATCCATCTTCAAACATACGGAAATAAAGCAGTTGAAAGGTAGAACGTATAAAAATCAAATAAGGAACAAATGAGTATCGAACATAAAGTAAAAGGATCGGTTGAGCACAAACTCATATAAATAGGTCATAAAAAGATCATTTTACCTCAACAAATTTAAAACTATTACCAGATATAAGAGTATAAACAACAAGAAGTAATTGTAACATGATGCTGTTACGAAGTCTCCCAAATAAAGCTCCCATAACTCGCTATTCATATGGTCCCATGTTCATTTGATTTGAATTTTGTCCCATACAAGAATATATATGGCTTACTGGTGGGGATCTCCACCATTTACAAGTATTCAAACAGGAGGGGGTGGTGGTGACCGTCAGGGACTTTACCTACATTTCATTTCATTTGTTTTATTGTCCCTTACAAGAATATATATGGTTTAGGGGTGGGGATGTTGACCGTTTACAAGTTTTCAAACAAGAGGGGGTGGGATGACCCCCTCAGGACTTCCTTTTTATCTCATTTTATTTGTTTTTTGTCCCCTTCAAGAACATATATGGTTTAGGGGTGGGGATCTGAACCGTTTACAAGATAATAGTACATTCTCAAATTGAACGGGGTGGGGGTGACCCCCAGGAACTTTTATTTAATTTCATTTGATTAGTTTTATTGTCCCATACAAGATCTGGACCGTTTACAAGTTAAAAGCATATTCTCGAATTGAAGGGGTAGGGATGACCCCCGGGGACTCCCCTATATTTCATGTGATTTGTTTTATTGTCCTTTAATCATTTATGAAGACTGCATGTATCTATCACTTACAGTTTTCAAGTTATATTCATTTGAAAATTTTAGAAAATAAAATCCCATAGGGTTCTATAGTAAACCCCTCCCTTCTTTCTGCCCCCCCAAAATACCCCTTAATAGACCCCAATGCACAAATGAACGATTGATGGCTCGCCTAGACATATTAGTCTAACATTTTATGAAACCCTAAGTAAATCTGACAAGTAGTTTTGGAGAAATGCTGCAGACAAGTTCATTTTTAAAGTGGCGGAAGAAGAAGAGGAAGAAGAGGAAGAAGAAGAATAATAAAAATAATAAGAACTGAGCAAAAACAATAAGTCTCCAAACTTTGTTCGAATAGGTAACGAATAGGGAATAGGGAATAGGTAACGAATAGGTAACGAATAGGGAATAGGGAATAGGTAACGAATAGGTAACGAATAGGGAATAGGGAATAGGTAACGGATAGGGAATAGGGAATAGGTAACGAATAGGTAACGAATAGGGAATAGGGAATAGGTAACGAATAGGGAATAGGGAATAGGTAACGAATAGGGAATAGGGAATAGGTAACCAACTTGACGTCCATCATAATATTGTAGTTCATCATTATTTTAGAATAAATAAGGACATTGGTTTTCTCACTTTAATTGTTTTCTATTTCATCTTGTCGGAGCCTCAGTTTTATATACGACTAGAACACACCCGTGATATCACGGGTCCGTGACTGAATTAAAGTATATAACTATGCGCAAGCATTATTTTAGTATTAGTATTGTCATTTGATAAAGTCATGCCGATTATAAGATACACAGTTTTTCTCTGCTTTCAAGTCTTTCTGTTTGAACCCGTCGAACTGAAACAATAATATTAATTATTTGGAAAACAAAAGGTCCTGGAATGGAGTATTTTTAATCAACAGCATTGTCCTATATAAGTTATAAATAAAGTTGAATTCTTTGCTTCGCTGTTTTACGTCATGCCCACTAACAAATTGAAAACTGTACCTAAACGCCTTATTTTTAGTCCAGATTTTTAGTATTCGTATTGTTATCTTAGAAAGTCTTACTGATTAAAATAGGTAACAATTTGACAATTTAGTAGTGTCAACCCTGTGGTTATGACCCGTGTATATAGCATATTAATCCTGAATACAACGTTTGGTGGTGCGCCTGTCAGATGCGGAACGTACAGATAAGGTAATAGGTAACAGGTGAATATACTATTGGTATCGGTAGCGGACTCGACCCGGAACTTCTTAATTATTGGCAATATTAATTACGTGGAAAACAAAAGGGCATTGAGTGGTGTAATTTTTAATCTACACCTTTGTACTATATTAGTTATATATAAAGTTGAATTCTGTGATTCGTCGTTTTAACGTGATGACGGCTGACAAATTGGACCTCGTAATTTTAGTATTATAGATGTTTCAATGTTTGTTTTGCTCATTTTTTTCAAATAGCCAAACGGTTTCGTGAACACGATGAAGGTCAATCAAGAGTTAATCTTTGTATGGCAATACCTATTAAGATATGTTGGTATTTATAAAACAAGTCATTGTCAGAATGAACAACTCTTGTTTTATAAATAACATAGAATCGGTTACTTCTTATCTGAAACTACTTATCTGAAATTATAAAAAGGTTTTTACCAATATTTGTTCTGTAACACCATAATGAGAAAAATTACAGTTTTAAAACTTGTTTTCTGATTATATTTGTTGTTATATAACATTTTTGGCAAAGAGACATAAACTTACTTCAGAAACATGTATCAGATTAAGATACAGATTATATGTCAAAGAGGCTCAGGGAACACAGTTATCGTCCTTTGATTTTCGTGCAAGTATAGTTAGTCCTTAGTGTGGACAGTGTGTTACATGCAATTTTTTATACCCTTCCAAATTCTTCATTCTCCATTTCTTCATGTTTTATGTCTCAAATAGAAAGTATTATTACCCTGTTTAAACATTTGGGTCATGAATTTAAAAGTAAAGTAATGATTTGGTCCAGCTAAAAGAAGTTAAAAAAATAGTATTTCTGAAGCTGTCAAAATTATGCAAGACCCCCTCTACATAATAGTTGTCCATATTTTCAGTTAGATCTGATAAAGATTTCGATAATTTATATATGATATGTCCAAAAAGTTGTATACCATACTGTAAAAATTATTGAGAAAACGCAGATGCGATTTTTTTTAATTATTCATTTATTGTCTTATAAAAACAGAAATGCACTACGAAATAACTGTTCTTGTGCCAACTATCATATGCTGCAGTATATAAGATTTCAAATAACTATGATATCATTTGGACTCTTGTGGATAGTTTTATCATGTGGAAATCCGAATCATACCACATCTCCTTATTTGTATATTTCTGCCCTTTTCTCGATCTTGATATCTATATCACTAATGGAAAGCTGAATACTAAAATTTATGATAAAAGGGACGATTTTTCATTTCCTATCGTTAATTATCCGTTTTTTAGATGGTGACGTTCCCTTGTCACCATCTTACGGTGTTTATATATCTCAACTTGTACGATTCGCTCGTGTATGTAATAATGTTTTAGATTTTAACGAGAGAAATTTATGTATTACTGAAAAATTATTACACCAGGTTTTCGATATCACAAACTAGTCAAAACATTTACTAAATTTTATCATCGGTATAAAGACATCATTCATAAATATAGCTCAACATGCAGACTTCTAATACGTTCAGGTATTTCACATCCAATTTTTTATGGAAATATTCTTTATAAAGCACGAAGGTGTCAGTATTCACCTCAGAAACTTACAAAACCTTTGAATAGACTTATTAAGAAGGGATATAATTACGATACTGTTGTCAAGTCATTAAAGATTGCATATTTTGGCGTTAGTATTGAGTCACTGATAAGGTCTTTGCATCGGAACTAAACACATTTATTCTAAAAACAGTTGTTGGCATGACACGGGTTATGTTCTTCTCATATATGTTATGATGGTATGATACTAAACCCCTAACGGGAAGGATTGTGCCTGATGTTCATATGATGAAATCATAATCTTTTAGTCAGTCTAATTGAAGTCTGGAGCTGGCATGTCAGTTAACTGCTAGTAGTCTGTTGTTATTTATGTATTATTGTCATTTTGTTTATTTTCTTTGGTTACATCTTCTGACATCAGACTCGGACTTCTCTTGAACTGAATTTTAATGTGCGTATTGTTATGCGTTTACTTTTCTACATTGGTTAGAGGTATAGGGGGAGGGTTGAGATCTCACAAACATGTTTAACCCCGCCGCATTTTTGCGCCTGTCCCAAGTCAGGAGCCTCTGGCCTTTGTTAGTCTTGTATTATTTTAATTTTAGTTTCGTGTGTACAATTTGGAAATTAGTATGGCGTTCATTATCACTGGACTACTATATATTTGTTTAGGGGCCAGCTGAAGGACGCCTCCGGGTGCGGGAATTTCTCGCTACATTGAAGACCTGTTGGTGACCGTCTGCTGTTGTTTTTTAATTGGTCGGGTTGTTGTCTCTTTGACACATTCCCCATTTCCATTCTCAGAGGCGGATTTAGGGGGGGCCCAGGGGGCCCGCCCCCCCCTTTTTGGGAAAAAAATTGGTTGCTTATATAGGGAATCATTGAAGCGTGACTGGAGCGGGCCCCCTCTTAGGTCAGTCAGTGGGCCCCCACTTATGAAAATTTCTGGATCCGCCACTGATTCTCAATAATATTCTAGCATTTATTTATATAAAATGAAAATTTAGAGACATCCATACAAAATCCTCATCATAAAAGGAAAGTTTTTTTTACTAATTTTATCATGGAAAAATCTCGTGGGAAAATCAATATTACGTGTGGAAGAAAAAATATCCATTATGAATTTTTTTTTATTTCAAATTGGACAGTTTATAATTATGATTCGCGAATACTGAAAATGGCACTTACTATTCAATATCTTAAAATGCTTATTGCTTAAATATCTTAATTGACATTAAAGAAGATTAATTTGATTTGAATAAATATGCATTTTATTGCATCCCCGTGGGTAATATTAGTTACATAGTGTGCTAGTGACCTAATACGGTATATATGGGGTCAGTAAATTCCATATGGGGTGAGAGCGAAGCACCCCATATGGAATTTAATGACCCCATATATACCGTATTAAGTCACTAGCACACTATGTAACTAATAGTATCTTTTATATCCTTATTCAGATGTGTGACGAATGTCCATATAAAGGGACATAATTCATGCAAATTCTAATCTTTAGAGTACAAAATTCAATGTGGAACGCGTGATAAAGATTTTATGAATGTGTCTTTAATGTTTTATATCAAAAAGACTTATTTCAAGTTTGTCATGCGTTAATGTTCAAAGTGTTTCAATTCTTATTACATAACATACTGTGATTTCTTTCTTTAGATTATAACTCCCTCTCATTTTGAAACATTAAAATTTGCTTTAAATAAATAGGTAATTTTCAAGATAGCTTCATTTCCGACATCATATTAAAATCACAACGGACAAAATTCAAACTAGAGGACTAAGAGCTGTTTATTGAATTATCATATGCATGTACACAGTCTAAAACAATAACACGTTTGATTTGATTTGATTTTGAAATAATCCACACGGTTATGACCTTTGTGGGATGATTAACAATCATACCACATCTTCTTTTTTATATCTCCACAAGAGACCAAATGACACAGAAATTAACGACAATAGGCCACCGTACGTCCTTCAACAATTGGTGTTAGTCAATCAGTTACTGAGAACAGACTCTTGATGTGTTATTCATCAGTTACGAGTACGGACTATTGATGTGTTATTCATCAGTTACTAAGAACAGACTCTTGATGTGTTAGTCAATCACAGGGACTCGGTTAGCAGATTAAAATTTTGTTAATCAATGTTTTTTTTTAAATTTTCTTTTAGTATTTCCTGTCTTTTTGTATTACTTTATTAACGTATTTGACGTTGACATCGATATTTCTTTGTTTTCTAGCAATGTGTAGTTTACTATCCATATCAGTATACTGAAAAATCCTAGTCCCTGTGGTCAATCAGTCACCGAGAACGGACTGGTGATGGGTTAGTCAATCATACAAAAGGCATAACAATATATCTATTATTAACAGGCAAATATTCTCAACGTCGTAAATAAAACAATATCTATACTATATTGATAGTTTTCTCAGTTCCAAATATTTATTAATATAAATTGCAATATTTGTTAATAGCTCTAGGTTTTCTTGAATAAAAAGCAATTTGGCACTTGTGCTTAACTTTTCAAAATTTTTACAACCTATAAAAATATTATCATAAAATTCTTTTCTTAAAAGGTCTTTTCTTAAAAAGTTATAAAGGTCTTTTCTTAAAAAGTTATAAAAATCTTATATATATGTTACAGTTAGGGATTATGTAGAATCCCTAAAATTTACAAGAGTCAAGCTATCCAGCAATTCTCATCCTGCAATTCTCTTTATAAAAAGCTATCCTACAATTCGTCATCCTGCAAATGCGTTTAGACAACTACTTGAGCGACAATTTTATTTTTCTTAAAATCATTGTTTTTTTTTTGTTTTGTATGGCAAGGGATTATAGACGCTGCCCTAATGAATAGCTTTTGAATAGTTCTACACCGTGAGGGTAAATAATTTCTGGGGTAGGTATTCTTAAAGGCCGAAAATTTCGTCCGTAAAATACGCATTGGGGTCACCCACTTGTTTCAACCCATTGCCTCGGTAGTTCTATATGGCTTGGGATTATAGGCTCTGCTCTAATAAATAGCTATTGGATAGTATTACAACGAAACGGCAAATAATTTCTGGGGGAATTTATGACAGAATTGTGTAAAATCACTTGTTTGTTTAGGGATTATATATAATCACTGAAATTTTCTAGGATTATGTATAATCCCTATAAAAACGTTAGGGATTATACAGAACAACTGAAATGATATTGAATGAATTTATTTATTTGCAAAAAGCATTTACATGCTAGGGCAATCAACACATATATTACATATATGACACAATAATAAACAGCAGAAAACAACACATCATACAAAGTTAAGTAAGAATTTGACATCTCATTTTCCATGCTGCCTTAATATAATTACATAATTTTATAGTTACAGTTTTATTGACAGCTTTTAACGATTGATCCAGTTTATAAATATTTGGCCAAGAACAAAAGTATTTTGGTAAATAATGTGACCTTACAGGTCTGTATACAGGACAAACTAAAACAAAATGATATTCGTCTTCAACAACGTTCATATTACAACAAAGACACAATCGTAATTCTCTTGGCGTATTGGTATATCTACCAACTTCGATATTTAATTGAAGTGTCCCACTACGTAGTTTCGTAAGTAATCGAACATCACAAAAGAAATTTAAGTAATTTTCAAGACAAAAATCTGTCTTGATTCTTCTATACATGCAAAGTTTTTCACAATCACATAAAGATGTGGACCACTCTTGTAAATATTGATCAGTAATACGTTTTTTAACAATATCAAAAACTACATTAGTTACATCCTGTGAAATCCACAAAAAGTTCAGGCCAAGATTAGACAATAAATCTCGTACATAAGAAACCCAATTTGTTTTACCATTAATAACATCTTTATACAGAAGCATGTAAACATCGTAAACAAGACTTGGTTTTTTCAATAAAATATGAAACCAATATTTTAAAATTCTAATACGCCTTGAAACATACATAGGCAAATGCGCAATATAATTTATTTTTTTGCTGAAGAACATGCGATATAATACCATGGAGAACAAATATTGCATCTATGGTAGATTTGCCTCCAACCTAAACCCAAACTGAGTGTCTATTAGTTTCTCCTCTTCCTCGCACCAAGATAGTAACCGTCAGTAAGTATACTTGTAAAAAGTTTTGATAGGACACTCACAAGCACGATAGGTCTATAATTGTTGGGATCAGATAAATCGCCGCTTTTCGGTACGGGAATGACGATACGCTCAGTCCAAAAATCAGGATATATTCCACTGTCGAATATATAATTAAATAATGTTTTTAAAATTGGTGCAAAAAATACCGGACTGGCACTGAACATTTCGCCAACAATGTTATCATTTCCCGCGCTTTTCCCAGGTTTCAGTTTCGTTATCGCTTTTACAATATCGTCCTCTGTGAATTCAGAATCTAAAACATGTATGTCTAAATTATCAAAAGTTTCATTATTTAATAGATTTGATACTTCCTCACAAAGCTCCGGAGGATCAGCACCGAGAACATTTTCAAAGTATCTAGACATCTTTTCATTATCAATTACACATTTTTCCTTGCTTTTATGCTTAAGTGCTGACCAAAATTTTCTGGGATCCGTTTTGGCTATATTACACAGTTCCATGCCTTTTCGTCGTTTAAGTTATAGTTATTGACCAAGCAAGTCGGTATATGCCATTTAATCTGCACAGCACGAGATGACCCAATAACCCGAACGACGTAGGAGTTCGGGTTATTGGGTCATCTCGTGCTGTGCAGATTAAATTACATATACCGATTTGATTGGCCAATAACTGTTTTAACACATGACGCAATCAATTTACGTGAACGTTTTAAAAATGTGGACGTTATTCCGCAATCCACTGATCCTAGGAAAGTTTCTTGTAGGGGAAATACGACTTCGGTAAGTTTAAAATTAATATTTTTTTTATATTTAGACTCATTTTAAAATTGCGATTTAATGGTGTATTTATTTTTTATCGTTTGCGTTAAATTTATTCCCAATTTTTATTTAATTGGTGACGATTAAGACTTTGACAAATTATGTACTTTCAAATTGGTGTATGAAAAGAAAAATAACTGCAAGGGTTATTGAGTTTAAATTAGATTAATTGCTTTTGAATTTCTTTCCCTCAATGATATGCTTAGAGAAAAATAGAACCGAGGAAGATGTTATATTACCTAAATTTTAAATGTTAAATAAACAATTTCCTTTTTATCTACTGTATTACGTCCATCTAAATAAAGTCTGATTGATCTCCAGCTAACCAGCTAATCCCCGTTTTGAAACCAACTTAAATATGATCCTCATTAAATTCGATCAAAAAATAGTCCTTTTATAGGAATAGCTATCCAAAAAGTCGTTATAATTCCATTGAGTCTGAAACTAATCCAAATCAGATTTCTTTTATTCGGATATTCTAAGATACATTTCTTTTTTGGCAGAAATTACCAATAATTGTTTTAACTATCTTTCTAACTTTAAAACACTGATTTAGATTTACGTTGTACACAAAATATAATAAAATAGTTTATGTCCCAGCTTAGATAAAAAAAAGGAATGAGAAACCTTTCGTTTTCCTATTTTGAAACTACGATGTTTGTACGAAGTTCAACTTTGTCGTAATTTTAAGGCAGATAACGGATTCGGGGGGGGGACGAACAGGTCTTTAACCCTTGGATTGGACAAAGTATCGTGTTTTAGCTTAAAATCGTCAATTTTGTCGTTAGTCTCGCTACACTCGGTGATATTTTTTTTAATTTGATAGAATAACGCCCCTTTTAAATTCCAGGAACCGCCCCTTAAGATAAAAATAGATTTGAACTGTGCAGTATATCTGAGGTAGTTAATGCACACCTTTGCTGTGCATTATCCAGATTATAACACAGTAAGAACAAAGAGATTTAACTCTTGCCATGTGTTAAAAGTATATTGTGCTTGGCGTTTTATTTTATTGAAACTATTTCTAGCGACTACATAAGAGAGTTTATTTATATCGGTAGGATGACGTTGAAAAAAAGTTCCTTGCTTTATGAAAATGTTGGCGAGCTTTTTCACATTTTCCATTGAACCATTCATTATTTGGCCTTTCGGAATTGTTGTTGTCTCTGATTAAAACAGTACGACCAAATATATCAAAAGCACAATCATATAATATGTCCGTGAACTTTCGAACTGCAGAGTTCATATCGTCGACAGATGAAATGTCATTTACTAATAAGAAAAGACTGCCCTGGTGTGAACGTAACGATTGTATATATTCATTGTTTTGGTCACTATTCCATTTTATAAAAGTATGTACCATGGGAGGCTTGAACGGCGGGCGATTATTAGAAAAGTCCAATTCAAAAAATATAGGCGCATGATCTGAAAATTCATTGAACTGTAGTACCTTGAAATCACTAATTTGATTATAATTTGACGGTGAAAGTAATAAATAGTCATTTACACTGTTTCCTTTTTTAGTACAGAAAGTAAAGTTTCCATTCTGGTCATTTCCTAGTCTACCGTTTGCTACAATTAGACCTGTATCGTAACACAACTGAAACAGTTTACGACCAAAAGCGTTTACTGTCTTGTCCATATACACTCTATTCGGAATATTTGGGCTTTCAACGTGTTCTACACAATTAACATAATTATCTAAATCATCATCATACAGAAAATTATTCGTTTCACCAATTCGACTGTTCAAATCCCCACATACATAAACACTACCTTTATCACTGTATTCAAGAACAATACCTTCTATTATTTCATGAAAATCAATATCTAACAACCTGTAATAATTTGATTTTTCGTGTGGGATATATGAGAAACAAATGAAAATGTCACATTCAATACTAAAAAAATCATGTTTTAATTTTAAAAGTACAATACCATAGTTTAATTCTTTTTCAATAAAAATACCTTTTTGTAGAAATGGTTTACAAAAAATAGCTATACCACCTTCATTTCTCGAACCTATATTAACATCTCTATTTACACATGAAATTGTTACAAAACCATTTATATCTATCACGTTATTATCATTTAACCATGTTTCACTTAGGAATACAGGGGCGTAGCTTACGTTGAGGCAACCGCAACTGCCTCGGTAAAAAAAAAAATAAATAATATTTTTCTTCAATGTATTTTCTTTTAAATGATTATTGCAGCAAACTGGCTACTAAACAATAATATATATAGTAACTTGTTATGTCTTGTTGGCGCTGTTATTGATTCATACCCTTTACGAATTATTCAAGACTTATGGGAACATTTGAATTAATTTTCCCTCCTCTACTTGGAAAAACCCTCTACTGTAGTTTTCTGTTATTCAAGTTTGTCAGAGTTAAAGGAAATCGACAACAGATTTATTTTGTCCTACCCCATTGCAAGCGAAAACAGTGAGTAGAATAGATGAGGATCCAACTCACGAGTCACCCGATCAAATCACTTTACCATTGAATTGGGTAAATTATTTAATTTTGTGTCAGAATAATTTCTAGTATATAAGGGCTTGGGTGAGGTTTTTAAGAAAACAGAAAAATCGGCCCTGAAATTAATTTAAATTTAAAAGAACATGGACGGATTTAAAATGGTGCTAAATTATAAAATAAAGGAAAATCAAATTATGGGCGACAATGATTAAAAACTAAATATTTGATAATCCGATTCCAAGCATTCAAACCCTCATTTATAACCATTGACATGTTCCACTACGACTATGTTCATTGACTCTGGTACCAAACAAAACAAAATATGCATCTATATATCATAGTGCACAGAAAATAATTTATATGTTGTGGTTCTCAAGTTTTATTCTCGCTATTTTAAATTTATAGTACGTTTTCACAAGCAAGGAATTTAAAATATTTACAGGAATCACTAATTCCAGAGAAATATGTCTGTTAGTTAATACATAATGTCAGTTTACATATAAAAAAAAATCAACCAAATACTGTTCATTTATAATGAAGACTTAAGAATCAAGTAAATGTTAGTTATTCACCGGTTGTCATGTTCATCGTGAATGAAAATAAAAGTTAAAAATCATTCAATATCTAATTTTAAGACCTTCGAAGGAATACACCACTAAAACAAGTGCCGTGCTACACTTCACATGTAGCATATGTTTTTCTCCTGGTTTATCCTGAAATTCGTTTGTTCAATTGAGCTGTCATTTTGTGGTGATTATCTATAATTCGTTGATTCGTGACCTACGACCAAATAAATGATCATCACAAAATTTATTACAAATAAACCTTAATATTTGCGTTTGTTTTTTCTGTATTGAACATTTCGTACAGGTTTCTTCTATCCACCGAGCAAGGTCATGATTTCTTGTAATATGACGTTAACTCATGTCACAGTGAGGTACAGCCAACTATATAAGAGTGTACTACGGCTTGGAAATATATTGGGAGCCATTAGGCATTTGAGCTGACTTTCTGCTCGGAACAGAATGTCAATATATATGTTCCTGCTTTCTGTAACTGCTAGCAAGTCAGGAAACTGACTTTTCGTTGGTTGTCTAATGTGATACCTTGTCGTATTTTGTTATTTTTTTTTATAGCTTTGAGTATAGATAGTAAGGCATATAATTAACATTATTATGATGAAATAACATTGAACAGCAACTATTTTTAACGATTTTTTCTTGTTCAAATTGTAAAAATCTCGATAGCTTCAGTGGGGGGGGGGGGGGCAGCCCCCCTGACCCCCTGCCTCGGTATAAACAGAAGGCAAGCTACGCCACTGAAATAAAATGTCATATTCATCGATCAGATTCAAAAAAAATATAACATATTGCAATATATTTTAATGTTAGGCACAATATTTAAGATAATAACCTTAATATGTTAAAACGTTAGGCACATTATATACACAGAAATGATAAAATAACCTTGATAAACCAAAATGTAATGGACACTTTATTAATATGATTGCACGAAAATATTAAAATGTTAAGCACAATATAATTAAATGATAAGCACAATATATATAGAATCAATGGATTTTTAGTTTTTTTATACTAATTTTATCAGCAAGGATAAAGCGAGTCCACGAGGGCGAGCTGATGAAGTCGGTATGAAAAAACAAAATGGCATAATGATTTTTTTTTATTCGAATTGTTTTTTTATCATTTGTTTTTGGGTTGAGGATATGAAATAAAATGAAATTGTCATTAAAAGTATTTTTACGCATACAATCGTTGTGATACTTTTTCGGTTGTATGAATGAAAATTAGAAAATAGAGGTGGTGAACACAGGTGTTTTGCAAGACAGCCACCGTATCCAATAAAGGAGGAAAAACATTTATGACTATTCAATGGTGATCATCTAAAGCAATTGAAATAATTAAATATTTCATGGTGAACAGGAAAAAATAACGCTTCATATCAAAGTACATGTGATAAATCAACTTTTAAACCATCTTATTTTGATAAATATGGTCAAAACCTATTATTTTATGTTTAAAAAAAAAAGAATCGCCTTTACTTTTCAAGCTTCGACTCAAATATTTGCAAATTGAATTTTATTTTATTAAAATTATCGAATCGCTTGCTAGGGAATATTCGTTGTTTACAGATGATATCAGATATGATCCTAATGTCGTAACTACAATCCCCTTCCGTTTTCACGAATGTGACCTACCGAATTAGACTATTTACCGGCATTGTAACAACATGAGCAACTCTACGGGTGCCACATTTGGAGCAGAATATGCTTCCCCTTCCGTAGCACCTGAAATCATTCTTAGTTTTTAGTGGGGACCGTGTAGTATTTGTACCCCTATTTGTGACATTTTGTTCATGCAGCATTGTCAATATAATGGAAATTGATGCGACTGTCGTACAAGTAAGAGGTTTGGCGCTTTAAAACCATGGTTCAACCCACCATTTTCTACATTTGAAAATGCCTGTACCAAGTCAGAAATTTGACAGTTGTTGTCCATTCGTTTGATGTGTTTTATCATTTGATTTTGCCATTTGATTAGGGACTTTCCGTTTTGAATTTTCCTCGGAGTTCAGTATTTTTGTGATTTTACTTTTTCATCGCCCCAATTTTCGGAGTCCAAAAATCCGCAGAACAAGAAATTAAAATTGGTGTGACCTTCACAGCGTCAATAAATAACAATTAATACAAGAAAAGAATTTAACTTTATAACTATAATACAATAAATAACAAAACCTTGGGTAAACAGAAACAAAAATAAATTTCTTAAATAAATCTTGTTAAAGACCACAGTCACAGACAGAAAGCTCAAAATATAATTCTTAAAAACTAGTTGCTGTTTTCAGAGTAAGAGACAATAACAATCAAAACCAAGGAGTAAACAAAGACTCAACAAATCAAAGGACATATACATCAACAGTTATACATAATAAATAAGAAACAACACGAACTCCACTAAAAACCGGGAGTGAAATCAGGAGCTCCGGAAGGGTAAGCATTTCCTGCACCGTATACGACACCCGTCGTGTTATTTCTTTGTTCAGTTCGATAATGATGGAAGGTTATTATGACTGAGGAAGAATATCAGATATGATTTCTGACACACTTTTGTCATAAGGGAGCTACCATTTGATTTTTATGGGGGGGGGGGGGGGGGGGGGGGGGGGGGGGGGGGGGGGGGGGGGGGGGCGGGCTAGGATGAAAAATTGTGTCCTGCTTTTTTTTAAGTTGTAATCTTTGTCCTGTCTTTTTATTTTTTACTCTATTCGGTCCTGCCTTTTTTTTACTAGTTTATCCTGACTTTTTTTACACAAATTGTCATCCTGCCTTTTTTTTTTTACCAAGTTGCTCATCCTGCCTTTTTTTTTTACTCAAAACTCCTGTCCTGCCTATTTTTTTCAAATTTCATCCTAACCCCCCCCCCCCCCCCCCCCCCCCCCCATAAAAATCAAATGGTAGCTCCCTAATGGCCAATTAGTTCATGATGGCGACCGTAAAATTTCTTGAGTGATGACCTTAATTTGATTGATTCATAGCCCTGTCCTAGACAGAGAACATGTACAATATTTATTCACTACTTCTATGTATACATATAAGATGTAGTCATCTGATATCTGCGAGGCTAAGGCCTTCCATATATGAGAAGCTTACATCTTAAATATAAAACGATTCAAATTCAATGATTGTACAGTATTGACAATTAATATTTCGTTCTAGTTTCACATTTTCCCCATTTGCATATGTTCCTCTAAAAAGAAATCCATAACTTGAAAAATACGCATACTTTTATACAATTTATCAATCCATATCTTGTGTAAATGACTAAAAATTCGACACCGTTTATTACTCCCTTCATTGCTGATCATCCATAGGCCCACAGAATTTATGAATCAAATAATTTGGACAGCAGTGATAAAAGTAGACTATTTTTTTCTTGATAAAATATGAACGTTATTAAGGTCTTTCCCAGGGGTCGAATTTAAGCTTTTTTGTGTACTAGCCAGCCTGACCAGTGGACTGAAAACTCTACTGGTCCGGCTCCAAATCTACTGGTCCTGCAAAAATGACATTAATTTGACAAACACTAATATAAATGACAGATGTTTAATTTTATTTTGATGCTTTCGTTTACATAAGTTAGACAGTAACAAAGGAATTTCCACATTTTGTGAAGGACGCTCACCCGAGATATGAATTAACTTGATCAATTGTAATACCCCCCAGTACCGTGTAATTGATTTCACAGGTAAATTGTTTTGTAAAAACAAACGGAGATTGCGATGCAATCAGTGATTTTTATCGACAAATTTCTACTGGTCCGCCGGACCACCAGCTGACAAAATCTACTGGTCCGACGCAAATTTTACTAGTCCCGGACTACCGGACTAGCGCTAATTTCGACCCCTGGTCTTTCCTCTCCGTGAGGAAAGACCTTATTGTTTTTCTAATGTTTTTTTTTCTTTTTCTTTTTTTTCTTTCAACATTTTTTTGACAGGGCCTCCTCCCCTTTCTGTTGAAGTTATCAAGACAAAATATGGACCATCAATAGACCTCATCATGAAATTTTACCAGATGAACTTTTGTAGGATTTCATCATCCCCTTTAGGAGTTATCTCCCTTTTATTGATTTTTTTCAACATGGCCCCCCCCCTAAATGTTTTAAACGATATCATGCCCTTATATGGACAATAGGTAGATATCATCATGATGTATTACCATATGAGGCTGCTTAGGATTTCATCATCTGCTTTGAGAGTTATATCCCCTTATAGCAATTTTTTATTTGCACTTTTCTCAAAAAGTATTAGAGATAGAATGTAATTGAAAATGACAGCATGTACAAGAACAGATAGCAATGTTTATGAACATGTACAATCATTTTGTTATTAATCTTATAAGGAGTTATTCCCCTTGAAAAATTGTACATAATTTTAGAAAAAATGTTTTTCGAGAACCAGAAGTCGTAGAGACTTGGGACCTTCACCAATAATCTTTAATTCATGTGACCTTTAATATGCAGTCAAGGTCAAAGGTCACTGAGTGCAAATAAAAATTACACTGCAATTTCAATCTTACATATTAGGAAAACGATAAGACTTTGCTGCATGCATACAGCGTATAATATGTTCCTCTCGGCGAGCTCTACATTTTATATGATAAGTCCAAAAACGTCCGACTGTATGTTCAAAAGTTACAAGGGATGATTCTTAAAAGTATAGTATTTTGTGTATATCTTTTTAAAGGTAAAAGATATCAACCTACCAAAAACTGCAAAGATGATCAGTAATTCAAGACCGTCCATTTGAGGTCAATGACAGGTCATGATGAAATTTCACCTTGACCTTCACAGTATACTATGACCTTGACCTTGTGATATTTGAAAGGTCAAGTGGTCCTGAGTTGAATGGTGGTAGTCCCATGTCTCCACGACTTCCGGTTCTCAAGTTTGGTATTGCATCATATATTTGATGATTAATTGTGACCTTGGTGAACTTTGAAATTGTCCCAATTCTATTTCTATAATGTTGTCCTTTACTGTAGATCATTTACCATTTGACAGATTTGAGATATCTATTGTCGTTTTAGAGATAATGCAGTTTGAAATTTTGCGAGCGGCGGCATGTATTTCTGAATCAACAACAGCTTACCACTTAAAAATGTTTAAGAAATTAAAGAGGGTAACATAGTTATATGTTTGAACAAATACCAAAAACATTCCATTGAAAAAAACACCAAAAAAATCAATTTGAAATTTTCATGTTTTGCATTGACTTTGTAAGTTTCATAACTTCTATTTATATCGTTGAAACTGCATCAGTTTTGTCACTTTGTCAAATGGGGTCATCTGATATATCAAATTGAAGGTCTCAATAAACTCTACTTATAAATGAAAATTTTAAACCTCTTTTTCATCCCAGGTGGAAGGGTGGGGTCTTTTAGTGCAAAAATTCAGATTTCTCAGATGGTAAGGTTGTCGCATATCAAATGAAAGAACATAAAGCGTACATTTCAAATTTCAAATTGACGTCTCCCAAAAATGGGCTGGATGGGGTCATTGAGTGCAAACAATAAATTTTCTTTTAAGATAGGGTTGTTGTATATCAAATGAAAGGTCATGATGTGTACATTTGAAATATCAAATTCCCGACCTCCAAAAATTAGTAAGATGGGGTTATTAAGTGCAAAAATCAAACTTTCTAGAACATGGCGTTGTCCCATATCAGATGAAAGCTCATCTACCCTGTGTTCTATATATACTTCCGATCTTAAAAATGTAGGCGGATGAGATTATTAAGTGTAAAAAGCGAAAAGTTTCAGAATGTATGCTTGTCGTATATCAAACGAAAGGTCGTACAAAGTACATTACGAAAACATCACTTTTACAGGAAAGACCTTTCAATTATTTTACAAACAATTGAGATACTAGTTATTGTATGAAATAACTTGTTAATCACATCCCCAGGACCACATGAGACGTTAACATTTGATTTTTACTGTTTATTGGTTTAAACATTTTATCATCTTATCGATGTTCATCCTTTACACCCCAGGTACAAGATCATACATTATAATGACATTTTAAGATATATAATAATCTCAAACACGACAAAAATATATTAAACTGTATGTCACAGATACTTTTATACGGGATAATTTGATATGAGATTTTAATCTCAGTTGCTGTTGATTTTAATCAAATTGGACGTTGTCAATTTCTGTAAAAAAAATTTAAATGATTTTTGGCATTTAAATATGTAACGTTGCCATTGTAAAATGATGTGTTGTAAATGAGACTTCTTTGTTATCATTTTACGTAGAATATACTCAATTTATACCCAATTTATAACTAACTATACCAGATGGTTGATAGCTCGCACACCCATTTCCATGTTATATGTAATATTGTCAATACATTTAACTGTCATGTAAGTTTATTTTGCATTTCTTCACTTTTCTTCCTTTAAGTCAATATAATATAACTTTTTATATGTTCTGCCCACTCTACTCCTACTTGCGATAACGATCGGAAGATTGCAAATATTTGAATGGTACAACTGATTTTATACACCATGATGACATCAAACCTAACAAAGTATGACACGTATATATAAAATCCCACAACAATTTGCTTCTCTGCTGTTTTGGTAGGTACAATTAATCAGTTATCACGCGTGATTTTTAAGGTAATTTTGATTTATCTATTATATGATATTCACAACTTCTCAAACCAGGTTTTATTTACCATTTATAACATAAAAGATATGCCTGTACCATATCAGGAATATGACAGCTGTTTCTCATTTGTTTGATGTGTTTGAGTCTCGAGGTTTGAACTTTTGATTTTGCTATTTGTTCAGGGACGTTCCGTTTCATTTTTCCTTGGAGTTCTGTATTCTGAAATTTTTCTTCTTGTTCTATGCGACTACTCCACACGGTAGATAACAAATACAAAATTGTTGGCCACAGCCGATGAATGAATGTATTGAATTAATTGCAATTAGTTTGGTGTTTTTTTCCCTTATAAATACAAATTACCATTATAGTCAATTTCTAAAATTCAAATTTACATGAAAATCCAGAGAATGTTTCTCTGTTTAATTATATTAGTAATAAAAGTATTCTTACAGGATATTAGTGATTTGCTCCCGGATCTCCGGATCCCTTCATCAATTAATACTCCCCTCCTTATAAAGAAAGACAACAAGAATACACAAGAGGCGTTTAACATCAATCAATTAATCAATCCAGCAATCAATGTTGTTTCAATCATGTTATGCATAACTGCTAAAGGTAGTTTTTTTGCGAAAAAAATCATTTTAACTTCTATATATATAAATGAAAAAGAATCAAAGATTCTTTTTATTCCACAAACAAACAGAACAAAATTAAAGTATTGAGCGAAGTAAGAAAACATTTACGATCATCAATCTCACTGTCAGAATCGGATTGACAAAGAAACGAAATAATTAATAAAAGAACGGTATGAATTTTATATTTATTCGTATATTGTCTTATTGACGACAAACATTTTGATACTGTGTTGCTTTATCAAATGTTTGCTACCCTTAAACATGTTTTTTGTCATTTGATTAGGACTTTCCGTTTTGTCAGGATTTGTGTTTCTTTGGGTAAACCTGAAACCCAAAGTTGTGTAATAAGAGTAGACAAGAAAAAACTTACAATATGCATTATCTTACTCATATATATCGTCAAAATTTTTTATTTTCTTCAGCAAAAAATACTTTTACACAGGATAAGATGTGCAGGAAATTGTATCATTTTGCCGATCAAATGAAAATAGAGTACAACGGGTCAACTTATCGGTGAAATCAAACCCAATATTATAATCCTTGTCTAGATTTTAACGTTATTAGTCACTATCAAGTTTCATTGAAAATTTAGTTAGTATTAGTATGAATCAAGAAATAAAGCAGCTGTGTCGGTGTATCAAAATCAAGTTACTTGGTTAATTTAAACTTGAATAAAGGGACAGTGTAATTTTCTTTTGTCTGGTTTATGACATTTTTATCGCAAACAGGAAATCTCTTTTTCAGCAATTGAAAATTGACCGATTTAGTAAACATTGTAATTATTTTCTTCCTTTGCCTTGCAATACAATTTTTCTTAAAATAGTAGAATCCAGAGAGAATAATACCTAATTCTATCTCGCATAATTGTGCATTGTAGACGTTTTCAATATAAAAAATCAAGTGAAGGATTGTTTCTGTTTGAAACATTTGAGGAATATTAAAACGGAAAATTGTAAAGAAAACCTCAACAACACACGATTACTAACAAATGATGTTTTAAGACACTGTAGTTTGCAATATCATCTGGGTAAATATAATGGCCTAACATGTGTCATTTCCTTTGCCTTGAATCACTTTTCATTTAAATTTGATTTCATCAGGGTTGTTTCTTCAGACGAATGATATATTGTTCGGAAAGAAATAACTCCGTATAAGTATATAAAAATGGTGTAAACATAATTGGGACGTATCGTTTAATCGCAAAACATTCAACAGAATCGAAATTAGATTTTATTTGTAATATTCAGTAGATATTAATCTAGAGAAACTTTCACCTTCTATATCAGGATATATTTTTCAACATTTGAAAATGGGAAATGCTTTACAAATTTTGTTATTCGACTTTCGCGAAATGTTAATTTAAAAACGTGTTTCTTCTAAATTTGGAATAAGCGTATTATAAATATTAATAATTATCTTTTGTGAATTAAATGGTGTCTTGTCAACGACATTTACAAAAGGCATACATTAGCATTAGACTACATTTATATAAGATTTCGACACATTTTTGTTTCTCCAAAATAATCTTGATTCACGAATCCTTTCTTGCCGATTTTGACTTTACTTTAAGTCCTATTTCGGTGTTATCAGCTACCTCAATCACCACTGACATGAAATTAAGAAATAATCATTAGGTGGAGTGACATTGGAATCGTTTATGTTATTTACTCTAAGAAAAGCATTTTCTAGATGGTGACAATACATACAGTGATAATTGTAGTACAGAGTAGTTACGCCGAATGGGACTTACACTTTTTGTAATCAAAATCAATTTTGTGTAAACAAAATTCAATTCTGTCATAACAAAATAATTTTTGTCTTACACAAATATGCGATTCAGACTTGTTTTATGAGATCTTCAATTTTGTAGGACAATATTCTTTTTTGTAGACAAAATTCATTTTTGTAGACAAAATTCATTTTTGTAGACAAAATTCATTTTTGTAGACAACATTCATTTTTGTAGACAACATTAATTTTTGACAAAATTCATTTTGTCATGACAAAAGTTAATTTTGTAAAGTTTTGTCTCACAAAGCTCAATTTTGTCTCACAAAAGTCAAATTGTCTCACAAAAGTCGATTTTGTATGCAAATTAGTTCACAGAATCCAAACTGAACTAATTTGCATACAAAATTGACTTTTGTCGCCCAATTTCAAATTAGGTAACAAACGTCAAGTCTGTGATACAAAAATGAATTTTGTCATGACAAAAGTAACTTTTGTCCACTGAAAGATAATTTTGTATGACAAAATTTAAATTTGTAGTATGCTTCAAATTTGTAGTATACTACAAATTTTGTTAAACTGAACTCATTTTTGGTGAACAAAACTCACTTTTGTCCGTACAAAATTGAATTTCGAGTACACAACCACAGGAGTCCCGTACGGCGCCCCGTAGTAGGTGGGTCTTCATCCTGCCATTTAAATTATTAATGTTACACAGGTATTATTGGGAGTTTTTGATGTAAATAATAGTTAAATCCGCTAAACGTCCTTGTGCTGGATATATCCTTATTATGTAAGTTTATTGTTTTGCAATATAGTTATGTATCCCGTCTATATATATTGATATATATATTTGTATATTTTGGCATCGCCAAATTAGACTTATCGTTGAGGCTCTAATTATAATATTCAACACCAATGCTGTATAGTAAGATATCAAAGGCTCTTTGAAAAATTTAACGTGATTCTATTCGAAACGAATGATACACCAAACGACAGATTTATGCTATAATAATTATAGAAAAAAAATATGACAGTCAACAAATGCACTGTTTATCCATTTAACCTGGAAAAATACGATCTATGGAATAAATTGATAGTAACTTGATGTTCATACCAGTCATCAGTTCTTTTTTATATATAGATATTTTTGGTATTTGTAGTGTCGTCTTAGTTTTGAAATATATGCAACATTGTCACTTCTTCAATCTTAGCAAAAGAAAAGGTATTTAAGATTAATTTAAAATCTAGTTATAAGCTTAATCAAATTAAATTTAATTGTGATTATAAATTTAAACTCAATTAGGCAAAGTTGACCTTTGAAAGATTTGACTATTATTCAAGATCATTTTTGTTCTAATAGATCTTCAACTTTTCCAGTTCTTATACATACTAGACTTTCAAATATTCGACTTTACCCGGTCTTAATGAACATTCATAAAAGTGCGACGGACGCATGAAATTTATAAAGTGTTGTTCTTATTCTTTAATCAAAATATGAATCATCGATCTATAAATTCATCTTTATGGAATTAGATAATTTAAAAAAAAAAATAACATTGTTTTTTTACATTCACATATTTCTAATTTTGAATCCTCAATGCTCTTCAAATTTGTACTTATTTGGCTTTATGAAACTTTTGATATGAGCTTCACTGATGAGCCTTATTTAGACGAAACGCGCGTCTAGCGTACTAAATTATAATTCTGGTACCTTTGATAACTAATTAACCGCAAGAAATTGTTGTTCTAATTTTTTGATTCAAAATATATATCTTTGACCTATGCATTAAATTCCATGGAATTAAATAATATTTTACATACACGTTTTTTAAAAGCTAATTTAGATGTTAGATGTAAGATCTTTGCTTTGTTTTGCTGCGGCATTTATTTGTTTATATAAACGCATATATTAATAAGCCACGATTTTAAGCTTTGGAATTCTGCATGTTTGTCGTAGATATCGCTGAATTCGAGTATCCCTGTGATTGGTGTGTTGGTTTATTAGTCTACTTTAAAGTACAATCAAAGAAATAAGGTGTAGCAATATTCATATAACAATAAGCCTGTTTTGAGAAACCACGGCATTTATTCATTTAATTATCATTCAAAATTTGTTCTGATTTTTAAAAGTTGTGTATTGTCTATTTGGAGACGTTAGTGCACTTAGTATTTTCAGATAAAAAAAGAAAGAATTTAATTTCTTTTTTATACATCCTTCATGATGAAATTTTTGTTGTTGATTTTGATGCGTCTACATAAATTCTATATGAATTTTAACTGACTTGTTGATACATTTCATTAGACCCTTTTATAATAAGTAGGCTTATTTCAAGTATATCATAAAAATATAAGATATATAATAAAGAAGATATGGTGTGATTGCCAATGAGACAACTATCCACAAGAGACCAAATGACACAGAAATTAAGAGTTTATTTGTTTCTTATTCTTTCTTTACTGTATGATTTGTGTTTATATCCTTTAAATATTTAATTTTATATCTCAATTAAAATATTTTATATATTTCATTTTGGCCATTAAACTTAATTCTTTTTTTCGAAACTTTCTTTTTTGGGATAATTTATATCATTAGATTAGCTAATATAACAGCTTTGCATCTTTTGGTGAAAATTTATCGAATTTGACGATATAGTAATTTATTTCGAATGAAGGACAGAAAGACAGGACAAAAAGTATTAAAAACGAGCCACAACTCTTTTTTGAGATGCATCTGTTTTTGAAAAACCGATATTTGATTTATCAACAATTCTTGTATTTTTCATGTATGATTACACATAATATAACAATGTAAATAATATTCATTATACACAACTTTTATAGTAATATTTTTGTTTAGATAATTAGCTTGTTAAATTACAAGGTTTAGGGTTTTGAATGATTTAGAATTTAAAATAAATCTTAAATAATGCTAATTCATTAGACAACGTTAATTAAAATTAAGAAATAAAATGAAATGAAATAAAGTATGTATAAAACTAGTTTCCATAACAAAAAGTAATTCTGTTTTGAGATAAATCTTTAAAAAAGAATGTGATCATAAAAGTTTTGTATAAAATGTTGTTTACATTGAAAATCATGTATAATCATTAGTGAAAAATACGAAAAATATTTTTTTGTTTATCGAACAAGATTTACCTCAAAGAAGAATTGTGACACTTTGTACGACACTTTTTGTCTAATGATTTTCACTATGTTCGAGATTTACTTATTCATCATTAAATTCGATAATTTAAAAAAAAAGGAAACTAACAAAATACCGAACTCTGTGGCAAATTCAAAACGGAAAGTGCCTAATCAAAAATCAAACGAAAAAGTGCAAAAACACGAACAAATAACTGATACTTTCCTTACTTAGTACAGATATTTTCTTATGCAAAAATCAAGCTTCTTAAATACTTCCTTCATTGTTTTGTTTGACTCAAAATTATTATAATTCATTTAAGATTGCTAAGGAAAAATAGCCTACAATGACAATTACCATTATAAACAGAATATTTTTTATCTATGATATACTGAAAGATATTAAATTACACGCTCCAGATACCTTTACACAGGATAATTTGATATCGTTTAAATTTCAATCTCTATTACTGTCGTCTTTAATATAAATTTATGTTATTATTTTGTATAAAAATATCAAATTATTTTTGGCATCGAAATATTTTGCCATTAATAAATAAAGTGTTGGTTATTTGACTTCTTTGCTTGTTTGTAATGGTTTAAGGTAGCAAATCAGATAACACTCTACTTGTATCTTATTTTAAACATACCAGGTGATTGATGGACACCCCTTTTCACTGTTTTAATATTGTCACTAAATGTCACTGTCCTATTAGTTTATTTTGCTTTACATCACGTTTGTTTTTCTCTTACCAATATAATATAACTTTTGTTTATGTTTTGCCCCTTTACTCCTATTTTTCATAACGATCAGAAGATTGCAAATGTTTAAATGGTACAACTGATTTTATAAACCGTGATGACATTAAACCTATGCAGGTATGTACCTTGTCAGTAATATGACAATTGTTTCCCATTCGTTTGATGTGTTTGAGCTTTTTATTGTGCCATTGTTTAAAGAACTATCCATTTCGAATTTTCCTTCGATTTCGGTTCTTTTGTTATTTGACATCATTCCATGCTACTACTCAACGCGTTAGATTGCACATACAAAACTGTTGGGCACAACTGATGAATTATTTAATTACATTGTTTTATAAATTAAATTGCTTTTGAAGTTAATTTCTCAAATTCAAATTTATATGAAAATCTAGAGAATCCTTTAATTGATATAAGTAAGAGTGAGGCAAAAGATACCAGAAGAACCTTCAAAATCATAAGTCGAAAACAAACTGACACTCCATGGGAAAAAAGAATATAAGACCAACAGTCAACAATAGTGCACAAATCACAACATAGAAAAACTAAAGACTGAGTAACAAAACACCCACGTAAATCTGGGGGTTGAATTTAGGTACTACGGAAGGGTAAGCAAATTCTGCAACTTATGTGGCATCCGTCATGTTGCTCATGTAAGTACTAACCCGATGATAAATTTTATTCGGTAGGTCACATTCCGGAAAAGTGGACAAGATAGCAGTTACGACTCATAAACATATCCGCTATCGTTTATAAAACGTATGAAACGAACATGTCCGCCACCATCTGTAATCAAAGAGGGGGAAAAGATACCAGAGGGACATTCAAACTCATAGATCGAAAACAAACTGACAACTTCATGGCTAATAAGAAAAAGATCAGCAGACAAATCTTTGTCCACAATACACAACATAGATAACTACAGACTAAGCAACAAGTACCCCACCAAAACTGGGAGTGATCTCAAGTGCTCCGGAAGCGTAAGCAGATCCTGCTCCATATGTGGCCTCCATCGTGTTGCTCATATTAACACAAACCTAATTCGGTAGGTCTTATTTGTAAAAAGGGAACGGGATTTTTGTTACGACATAAGCAACATATCCGAAATGATCTGTCAAATATCCGTAACGTTCAACCAACTTGTGATGGCGTCCGTAAATGCACGAAGGGTTGATTTCAGTTTCAGAAGTTGGAACTCTTAGTTTAATAGCTTCCTCTTGAGCAGTAGCCCTCTATCAAGGAAATCATCAAAAACAAGCCGGGAATATCGTATCAATACGGAGGTATATACTACGTATGGAAAATTTCTACATAGAAAGTTCACAATTGGGAAGCTGAAATCATTTTTTGTCGTAAAGTTTTGTTTTCAACCGACCCTCATTTTCAATGTCTAGATGTAAGTCAAAACATAATAATAACAGTATTCCAATTTTTTAAATAAAATAATGCATAACTGTTAATGTTAGTTTTCGTGGACTTTTCAATGATACTCATATTTAAAAAAAATAACCAAAACATTTAAGCCTTATACATATATATTCGTAGTTATGTGATAAATAATTAATAGATTAAGTTTTTTTTTATCTTACTCGTATGTCGTCAAAATATTATTTTCTGCAATGAATAAAACCAACTTAAATTTTATTGTACTAGTATGAGAAAGAAATATAACAACTTAATAAGTAATTTTTAATAATAGTTACCGTGTAATTTTTGTCTGCTTTTCATGTCACAGTACTATTAGTTACATAATGTGTTAGTAACCTAATACGACATATATATACATACGGGTGAGATCGAAGCACACTATGTAACGATTTTATCTTTAGATGTATCTTATCGACTATCTTTACTTGTTGAATTTAGACTAGAGTTTTCTCATTTGCAATCATACCACATTTTCTTATTCTTATATTAAAGTGTTCAACTGTTCGATTTTAAGAACCTACCTGATCTGGAAAAAAAAACTAATGTCAACAATAACAATTTAATGTCAACATTAATGTTGATATAACAATATTAAACAGAACTTTCAATACATTTGAATAATCAAATGGTGCAAAAGTCGTAACTCCACTACTAACCGTTTAGGACATCAAACAGGGAAAGTGAAAACAAAGCAAACATAAAGTAGCAAACATGGAGTCTGACTTAATGGTTTTATAACGTTTTATTATTCAATACATGAGATACGAGATACTATTTCTTTTCACGGTAAATCTTAATTTTACATTGATATGTATATGAAACACTTTTTATGCATAGCAATTTAATTTAAATTTTGTTAAGGATCATCCGTTCTGCATTCAAGCCTATGGATCAGTAAACTCCAAGTAACCTTTAGACGTTGTTTTGCGTTTCATCCGTGCCGTTATTATTTAGATATTATCACAACGTCCGGTTAAAATTTGACTAAGTACCCATATCACTAAAGTGCTAGGTAAAATTACTACATTATCATTATCCAATTCGTTTCTCATTCTATAAAATATCAATCGATGTTTACCTTTTCTTAATTTATTTTAGTTTCTTCAATCAATTATTTTTTAAATTTTGGATTTCTATCAGTTATATCAGTATTTAAGAAGTACTGGTTACACGTCTGGTGATAACATCACGAAACTTCCTGCCTACCAGAAGTGGTAATATCAGCACAAACGGTTAATATTTTACTGCTCGAGATAAATGCGTTATATCTGAACAATATTAAAAAAAGCCCTTCGACAGTTTAAAGAGAACTAAAACGATTTAGGTTTTTGAATATTTGTCTCACCAATGACGACGTATATTTTGCAATTAACCATTATCACTCTGACATCTATTCATCGATTGTAGCATTGCTAATTTGACTTATCACAGTAATAAACCACGTGGTCAAGATAATAATCAAATTGAATATAAGCAATCGAATTGAAAAGACTGAAACCCTCTTTAAAACAAATAATTTAAAAGACTAACAGTAAATGAAATCTGAAGCCCTTTTTAAAAATGAAAAAATGAAATGATTTCATTCTTGTGTATACTGAAAACATAACTAATACTATACTCATCAATAGTCATCCAATTCCTATGTTTACGGAGTTAAAATTTATGCATTGTTCTTTATTTGCCACCAGTCTTTAAAAATATACATTTGATGAACATGTGCATTATTATTTTTTTCCACTCAGGAATAGCGATGTTTCCATTACGCTATCAAGTGCCAAGATGACAGCCACTTGTACTATTTGCCATTAGTTGACGCTAATTCCGTTGAGAACACGTTTCCTAACTGAAGATATTTCTATAGATCCGACATTTCCAACAAAGCAGGTAACATCATTCATATCTTTTTCATACAAATCTAAAGTCACTAAAAAGTCCTGTGTTATCTATTCCAAGAGGGACAAAGCAATAACAAGGAACAATAAGTCATTCAACAATCGCGTATAAAAACAATGAGATGTTGTATATTTATAATTTTGCATTGACTTTTTTCTATCAAAAAGTAAAATAAAAAAAATATCGAGCTCCGAGGAAAACTGTAAACGGAAAGTCCTCAAGCATTGGCAAAATCAAAAGCTCAAACGTCAAACCAATGAATAACAACAGTAATATTCCTAACTTGGTACAAATAGTCAGTTTTGTCTTAACACTGTAAACATCCTATTTTTTTGGCAGTGAAAATTGAAAACTTATTTGCAGCCACTGTAGCTCTTTTCGGAGCAGGAAACCGTACCCTGAAACTAGATTTTTTTGAAAGGCCAGGTAAAAACCTACAAATTTCATACAGTTTTGATTATGTAAAATGTGCATGGATCATGTCTTCATGGGTGTGCACATGACCTGGTTTCAAGTTTTTTATGTTCAAATTAAAAATTCCCCCCATGTTCATTGGATGGAATATTTTTAATATATTAAAAGTACACATTATTTTTATTTCATTATAAACTAGAGAACATTCTGATTCCAGTGACATCTTGTTTTATACAAGTATCTTTATTAATCAGTCCACCACTAAGGCATGGTCCCTCAAAATGTGACGTCATAGAAAAAAAATGTTGATTGCACCCAATATTTAAATGTAAGTTGTATTTGATGATGATACATAACATACAAAAATTAGGGATGAATACGGAAGCGGCCACTTACATTTTTGACACTAAAAAAGGTGACATATTATGGCATATTTTATAGATTTTTCATATTTAAACTTGAATTTGAGTGTCTTTAATGACTAAATCAGTTCAAATCCTTTCCATTAACCAATTGAATCAACTGAAGTAGACACGTAAGTGTCTTTAAAAAGTGTCAAAAATCTTTCATTAGATGAACCTGAAATTTGAGGCCAAATTCGGCCCTTACCGGACCTACTCCTTTTTTCAACAATTATAAACAAAAATTGTTTACTTAAAGGTATTTTAGAATACTGTTTGAATAATTTAAATTTGAAGTGTCATAGAATATATAGTGAATGACCAACCATTTTTTAGATTCGTCGTAAAAATAGGCAACCAAGAACTAACAGACAATCAGTTTTGAATCCCTTTGAGCACTATATTTTGGTTGAATAATATTTTATAACCTTTTTCAAATTTGTATTATATCTTATTTTTTCTAAGACCGGTTTCACTAAATAATTTTTAGAAGAAAAATAAATTTAGAAACTCGCAGTTATGGTGAGTATATCCCAATGTACCGGCTTTATTATTTTTTAAAGAAATCACAATTAAGATGGTATCAGTGTCATTCGCCATCTTATTACTACCACTGGGTCGATGCCTCTGCTTTTGTACTTTTAGCTTTTCATAGTTCTTGTATGCACGTGAGTTAAATACTTCATTCAACAAAAAGTTTGAATAGTGTGATTTGGAATGCCGTGCGTCCTGCATAAATAGGTGACCACCGCATTGATAGTCATTGTGTGACAATATATCTTTAGCATATCTAAACATTCATATAAATGAGAGGTTTAGCTATCTATAAAACCAGGTTTAATTCACCAATTTTTGGTTAAGAAAATGCCTGTACCAAGTAAGGAATATGACAGTTGTTGTCCATTCGTTTGATGTGTTTGAGCTTTTGATTTACCATTTGATCAGGGACTTTCCGTATTTGAATATTCATCTGAGTTCAGTACAGTTGGGACAATATGCGCAATTGTTTCTACATAGGCGGTAATGGTAACGTTTTCTTCTGTTGTTCAGGCCATATCATAAACTTGTATATGTATGATGGCTTGTTTCGAAGTTGAGACATTTTTACATATGTGGTTAAATTTTCGGGGTACGAAGTGTGATTCATTTTTTCGTAAATTAGCAAACTCCGAGTATCCTTTTGCGATGTGGCTCCTCATGGTAAAAAGTCCCATTTTTGACACAATAAGTTCTATAAAAATTTAATACTTTGAACACATGAAATGGCTCCATAGTTTTTACACATTTATTCTGTGTTCCCTTACTTTCTAAATTAATACAAATGGTTCAGCTTAGTCATTTGTTTATCA